>JAFMTC010001346.1:24181-38200 GCA_018845635.1 Nicrophorus orbicollis
CAACATTTGGTAAAAGTTACTGGCCATAAAATATAAAAAATAAAGAATAAATACTAAATGCATAACAAAAAAGAGAAAATTAATAATAATATAAAAGAAATAGTAATCAATTATGCACATTTTCCACTACAACTCGATGTAAACGCTGCCCATTTACCTGCACGTGCATACTTGATAATAATGATAATATAAAATAATGGTAATAATGATAGTAGTAATAATTAATGGATGTTGTTGTTCATGATGATGATGTTGGTTGTGTAGGTTAAACTATGATGCCTTTACCAACCTCCGAGCTGAAGGTAACTTGCGGCAGATGCAGTTTCTTCCTATTGTACTCTACGGAGGTGGTGTTCGTTGAGCAAACCGTCGAAGGTCTCCTCTGCGCCGTGACCAAAGAAGCCGGAGCGGCAGTGAATCCCGGCGAGCTGTTTTCCGTTTCCGGGAAGTTCATCAGACGGCGCACGCTGGGAACGGAACCGTTCCGCGAAGCGTTCCTCCTGAACGTCTCCAGCGTCAGCAGATTACCAAAGGACCTGATCATAAATTAACGAATTAGTTGAAGCAAAATACAGTTGAAGCTAAAATGAAATTACCTAATCAAATTTAGGATGTCGATTTCGGGCATCATGACGACATTGTGCTTGTCGACGAAGATGAGGTAATCTCCGGGGAGGATTCCAGCCTTATCCGCCGGAAGACCCTTCTCGACGCGCTCGATGCGAGGCGGATGCGTCCACACCACGGAGAATCCGAACCCGCTCTTGGGCGCCCTCCGCAGCACCTTCGTTGTGGTGAAGGGCGTGCGGCCGTTTGTCTTGTTTCCCGTCGCCTTCCTCTGGGCCGCCGCCGGCGCCGCCTCCGGACCCTCCGTCGGATCCAACTCCAAATACCTCAAGAAGAGGTTCTCGTCCGCGTCCTTTTGCTGCTGCAGCAACGACACCTTGCAGGGCGTCTTCTTCGTTTCACCCTCCATGTCTTCGAACAGTCCACCGCCGCCGACAACATCCTCCACGCTCGACTGACTCTCGCACATCTTGCTCAGCTGATTGCACCGACTCGACGATTGCGGCAACAGCTGATACGATCCACTGATATTCTGCAACAAGAAACAACATTATTAATTAACATCATTTAAACCGAATTAATTGAAATTTAATTAATATGCAATTTCTTTCAACTTTGGACCATTAATAAAATTTGAAATGATCGAAAATTGAAAAGAAAATCGTTTAAAAAAGATCTATTAATGAAAGTCTTTTGGACTTGATTAAAATATTAGCAAAATCAAAATCAGAAATATCTTTGAAGTTTATTAAATTATTTTAGGCTATCGATGCAAAGAAAATACAACAAAAGTATTTTAACGAGAAAGGATTTTCCCGATGAAAGTCACGTATCACGTGTGACACACTCAATTTTGCGGAAAATCCGGTTTGCACCTTCTCTCCACGAAACGAGGCAAAGGGATTTTCGACAAAAGCACGTCGCAAATAAGTAAATATGTGAAGTAAAAAATAAAAGAATACAACAACACCACCACCATGGGTTAACTTCGTCACGTACGCACGCAGATCGATGCTGCGGGGGTGGAGATGGAGGAGGTGTTTTGCGGCAAAGGCACAAAAAGATACGCCGCAGAACCAATTTACATTCGGCCCCAGAAGATATGCCCTTGATAAACGCTCTTACAAACACACAACCTCCTCCTCATCTAATGTATCATCGAAAAGATAGCCAAACGCTAATTGCTAATGTGTAAATCGAAGGACGAACTCACCTTTTTAATTGCATTTTTTATGACGAAGGACATGCATCCCAGGAACTCGCTGCGTCTGCAAAGAACAAAGAAGAAACAACGGGATTAGTAAACTAGTTTAATTTTCCGGATATTACGGTGTAATTAAATAAAATGTGGAGGCGTTAGTATTTCAATGATTAATGCTAATTACAAAATTGAATCCGAATCTCGCACATGTTGCGAGAGAGACATGTGGGCCACCCCGAAAATCGTGCACCCTTCCTCCACCCTTAATTGCGAACGCCTCTTCTTTCCATCTTCCCTTCTTTATGTGGTGTTGGATGATCCACGCACCCCTTCACGTGAGGATTAAACAGTTAGCCTTAGGGGGCAGCAGCAGATCGATTCATAATTGCCAGTTAAAATTTATTTACTGTCAGGATTAGAAGGAACGCATCTGGGCTGCAAACCTCTAATGATGTTGTTTATTTGCGCGTTTCGAAAAACAGCTTTTTAATCCCGCTGCATTCTTTTCATTCGAATCGAAATGGAACGTAAATAAATAATGTGCACATACATTGAATAGTGAATTAGGAAAAATACTCCACATTCCGTCTATTGATCAGATGCAAGTCCGAAACGTAAACAGGCTTAAATATGTTAACGATATATTTTCATTATTAATTGGAGTGGAGGAGTGTCGCATGTCGTCTAAAAATAGGAAATAATTGAGTGAATCGATTGCCAGCTGCGATTAATGATTTATACGAATATTCGGAGAGCCGGGATAATCATGTAGTGGTAATAACTTGAGGGGCACATGTCACGTGATTTTCCGGTTCAATACTGGAGCAGAATATCATCCGCACTTATCAAGTTGAGAGCGTTAAGACCCTTTTGTTCTTTTAAAGTGTCTTACCCTTTATCACTCTCTCTCTCTCGTCAACCCATTCACTATAACACAAAACATTTTGTTGCTTAACTGGCAAAGTTCATTTGTTAAAACCCTTCACTGATGAGATTACAAGAATGAGGTTGCGAATCTAATTGGATCACGGAATTAATCACTTAATTTTATTGATAATATATTCATTCAGGATGGATTTTAAGAAAGAATAATTGATGAGTAAAAGGGCCGAAGGGGAGATACACGGTGTGTCTAATTCGATTTCGGTAAGGAAAACGAGAAAAGGAATGAAGCGGAGCGAAAAAGTTTTCCTCCAGCGAATGCAATTTACATCTCTTTCCCTCGCGTTTCTAAAAGGTGATGTTCCTTTTTCATCTCTTTCTTTCCCCAGTAAATTCCGTGTTGCAGCAGCAGCAGCAGCAGTTCCCTTCGAAACTCTAAGATCATTAGTTATTTATCCGAGCCCGCTTTCTGTACGTTCCGCATCTTAAATTCATTCATTCGCAAGAAGCAATAAGTTAGATTTACATCTGGTACAAGTTTGAAATGTTGATCAAAATTGCAAAATTGAGTATGGAAATTCGGGCAATGGAATGTTAGAAATAAAGAAAACTGATACGCAATAAGTTATCCTGGTGAGCAAACAAACTATTTGCGTATGCAGGTAAACAAATGCAAGAAACAAACAGTCGAAATAGCTCACGTTGCCATGGCTTCCAAAACAAATACGAGCCAGGATAGATTGGATTGCGTAACGTTCCTCGTTCAAATCCGAACAAGAGTTCGTTATTTCAAATGGGAATTAATATGAAACCGTTAAACCGTAATCAATCTAATGAATTTAGTTTGCTGAAAGTAATGAAAGTGATGCAGTTAAGAGATGAAGTTTGCACGGCCGAAGCGTCTGAAGTTGATCTGGCATTGATATTGATTTAATATCTCCGAAGGGGCCGTGTTCTGGCTTTAACCCACTAACCGAATACAAATCGCCCCCGTGACACACTTTATCACGGACATCTTCATTGTGAATGGCGATTCATCAAAACTCGCGCTCACATATATAATCCAATAACAACTCTTATGAAATTTCATATTTTCATTCAATTGGAATTGAATGTGAAAGATGCAAGAGTGGGAACGAAAGGGCAATCAATCGAATCAACACACAAAAACGTGCATTGTGCACAACAGACCCATCAATTCTTCATGAAAGCCAATTTCGAAGTTTCGTGTAAAATTTCCAATTTCATTCCATACGACCGAGCCTTCCTCCTTCTCCCCCGGACAACAGAATATATTGGATATGGATGTTGTTTGGTGGTTGTTGCCTTCCCTTAATTTATCACCTCTTGAATTCTGAATCCGAAACTGGAAAACCGAACCTTTCGTAAAGACCAGGTAGAAATCCCCAAAAGATACAATCGGACTCTTCAGTTTCCCGCTCGAGAATGACCACCGTTTTTTTTTTATAATCTGAACTTTCGAATTTTGTATATTCGAGTGGATTCAAGTAGTAATATCGAAGAGGAGATGTGTTTTACGTGCGAGTTGAAATGATGTAAACAGTATTGGTTCTTGTTGGAGAAGCGATGTTTGGCTGCGGATGCGAAGGGCGTTCATTAAATTAATAAGGATCTTTATTGCCCGGATCCTTGGCGCTGCTCCAATTACGATGGCATGGGCTTTAGGCCAGAAAACACAATTTTATAATACACAATAATACGTATCTTATTAATCGTAAAAGAAAAGATATTACATGTTTGTGATCATATTAATAGTTGTTTGAATGGAAAGAGATAATTTGCGCAATTCTCTTGCAATTTTGGTTGCGAATTTATAAGTTTTAGATAATTAGCCCAATTGTTTTGAGGGTTGTTTGGTTGTGTGAAATTGCCGATAATTTGCGNTGTTTTGCATGTTTGGTTGCGCGTTTCACAGTTTACGTAATTTGGATGGGATGCTTCATTAAAACTGTGCTTGTGTAATGTTGTATCGATTGTTGAGAGATTGATGCGACTATTTATAGGTGGACCGCCGAAGAGAGTGTGTCTGTGCAGTCTCTGCGGGAATGCGGAGCGTGCAATGGAACTGTCCTCCTGAACTGGGGAGAGAGATGGATCCTCATCCTCTCTCAACCCCTATTATTATCGATTCGCAAATGAAAACAAAGTTACCGTCGTTTCGGGGATGCACAGGATCGCCGCCGATGGGATGTGTGGTATCCTCTCAATCTTGAGTCAAATTTGTTGTTTTGATGTCGTCGTTTCCGGCGAAGAGGAGGTTCACTTATTCGAGTGGGGTCTAGACGATGATGAGTCGCGTTGCGATCGCGCCGGACGTCGGTGCCGTCGGGGCCATGGGTTCGCACCAACTACCACAGCAGTGTGGACCCGAAAAGCGCAGACCCCCAGGTCCTGCCAGCGGTTTTTCCAGGGAGGGCGCGCGCCGCCGCCCCACGGGTGCGACAAGGACGAACGCGCGGACCTGGAGGGGGTGGGCGGTGGAAAGGCGAGACGAGGAGCGGCGGCGGCGACGGGTCTTCCCCGATCGATCCGCCGCCCTTCGCGCGATTCTGCGTACTTTTACCGCGGAAAACTGTTTGAAGCAGAAGGAGAAAACCGGACCTCTCTCGAGCAGTTGCATGCACATGACAAAGCTGCAACCTCCTCCTCCTCCTCCGACTTCGTTGACAAATTAATGAATGATTTCTCACCTCGTCGCCCTGTCCCTGTGCCACACTTCCACGTGCAGCACCTTCTGGAGGTCGGCCTTCTGCACCGGCACCCTGAAGACGTGCTCGAAGACGGGACCCGACGACTCCGCTTGCACTGCGGTCCTTTGCAACGTCCCCTTACGTCTCCTGCGCCCTTCGCCCGTGCGCTCGCTCACTGCAACCTAAATCGAACGAAAAGAATACTCCATTAGTTACTACATTCTCACTCCCTCTCTCATCCACCAATTTACAAATCCACACGTCTTTAAAAAAACAATGTACGATTGTCGAAATCGGACTATAGATTCTTGTGCATTCTCACAAATTAATCCCAACCAAATCTCAACCACGATGAACACTTGTTTCTTTTTTCCATCTTCCCTTTTCGACTAATTTCTCAGTTGAATAACCACCGAAAACTATTCAAAACCTCTGCACGAGAAAAACCGAACCGACTCTCACTGACATTTAACAAACAAACTTAAGTTCAATTGTTGTTCCTAGCAACGCATATTCCATATTTTAAAATAACCTACTTCGATTTTTCGAATTCAATTTTATTAATTATTCTTTTTAAGTGATTTTCTATCGGAAATATTATCGTAATGTGAGGATGTGATAAGCAGTTGGTGATAATTACTAATTAATTGTCTTTATTTAAAACAAACAAAAGTAAAAAGTAACATAGAAATCACTTAAAACTAAGCTAAACATTGTATCAAATAGAATAATAATAATAATAAATAAATACATAAATAACGTGAAACACCTGTTCACATAACAAGTGGTTGGTATTGATTGATCGAAATAAAATAAATATACAGTTGAATTGATAATTTGCAATACCAAAATAGTGAATTTGTTGAATTGCGAAGAATAATTGTTGATGTTAATTGATTGTGGAAATGCGTGTTTTTCTATTGTTCGTTTGTTTGGAGGAAGACGTTGAATTGTTTGACGCAACTAAATGTTATCGATTTGCGGTGGTGGAATGAAGATGCAGCGAATCATTGGGGCTTGAATAATGCAATGATTCGAATGTGTTGTATGGATGTAAAGAAGTGTGTGAGTGAGTGTAGTGGATGGAAATAAAGGGGAACACGTGCGTCGAACGTCATCCTGGCTGGTGCTGAGTTGACGGTAACCGATACGCCTCGAGTCGGCGGTAATTAGTGTAAGAAGTTTAAGAAGCAGAGACACACAGCTTTGCTTGTCAGTCTGAGACGATGACTGTGAGAGTGGAGCAAAGGGTTTCGCGCAAAATAGAACCGAGAAAGAGAGACTGACTGACTTTTCGAGACAGCTGCGCGTTCTTGTTCTTGTTCTCTTGTTTTTGGACGTTGTCGGTGGAAAGGGCAGAAGAACGAGAATGTACGAAGAAGCAGAATGAAGCAGGGGCAGCAGCCGTTAAATGCTCGATAATCACAATAACACGAATTATCGTGATGGGGGGTTGTCGTTGTTGTTGTTGCTTCGTGTATTAACCACATGTTGTTCGGACAAATCTGAATCAACAACTGGTGGTTCTGCAGTAGTTGCTGTTATTCCTCACCTTCACATAAGCGTTGATCGGTTGGCCATTGGCGCGTCTCAAATCCGAGCAACTGAAGACTGCAATTACAAACAAAGCAATTCATTATATTTAATTATGGTTTCTTTGTGAACTGTACTCACTGTTGATGAGTAATTCTTCGTTGGAAGCGTCCACCTGCAAGTCGATGGTGCCACGATCCTCGGCGGTTCGAGCGTTGGGCGTGGAGCAGGCCACTTTGGGGGCGACGTCCACCACGAAAGTCTCGTGCTTCAAGTCGTCGCTGTCCTCGGAATCGAAGCTGTGATCGTTGGCATCGGTCATCTCCGAGGTGATTGTCGTCTGCGGCGTCTTCATGTTGTCCTCCAACCTTCGACGCCGGATGCCCTTTTGCCTCCGCAGCGCGCAATTGCCGTCCAAAAGGGGACGTTTCACTTGAACTTCCTCCTCGGACGGACTCGACGGTAAAGGCCTTTTCCTTCCGTTGACATCTTCGTCGACGCACCTCTCATTGTAAGTCCCATCCAGATTGATCATCGTCATCTCTTCCTTCGTCGGTCCGCTGCATTTGCACGCAAAGTTCGCATCCGACTCGTGAGATTGAACGCTGGAACTGCGGAAACCCGAATCCGTCGAATTCCGATCCGAATAGTAGTTCTGCTTTTCCTCCTGCTCCGTGTTGATCAAATTCTCCTCCTGCGTTTCGTTCAGCTCGTTGTCCCTCTCCTGCGCCCTCTCGCATTCCCTTTCACTGTTACTGTGGTTGTTGTAGTTGTTATTGTTGTTGTTAGAAGAATCGTTGGATGAGTCGAGAATCGCGTCGACGATTTTATCCAGGGAAAGGTTGTTGATGAAGGACGAGTTGTTCAGACAGTTGCTACTGTCTTTGATCGAGGCGAGTCTGTTGAATCTCAGATCTACGAATCGCTTCACGAGAGGCGATAGTTTGGGGTCTTCCTGCGTTGCGAAGCGAATCATTTTGCTCTCCTCCTCTTCTTCGGGGGACGTGAAGCACGAGATTTGCTGCAGGAAATCGTTGACGTGGTCGATCTTCGCCTTCTTGCTGGGCGGACACAGGTCTGTGAGTTTGTTCTGGATTGTCAGGATCTGCATGGGGTCGGCGCCCTTCATCAGGGCGCAGGGTGAGTATTCGAGCGCCAATTTCGGTAGGGTCGGCGCGTACGACGTCCTCTTCGTCGGTTTCTCCTCGGCAACATCGTCCTCGTCTTCGAAGACTGCGTTCCTGCACAGGTCGTTGAAGTCTTTGCTGGTCAAGCCCTCGATGTGCGAGTCGACGGCCTCGAAGTGCCTGAAGTAATTGTTGCCGAATCTGCTGCTGTCCGGACTGATGACGAAGTCCTGACTGTGCGACTCCACGCACTGCTTCTTCTTCTTCGGCGAGTACAGCTGTCTGCTGATGCTCTTGCACTTCTTGGCGGAGGCGATCGTGGTGAAGGCCGCCGACGTCGTCCTCCTCCTCCTCCTTCTGTTCGAGTTGTCCTTCGGGGTGAGATTGCTGACGTCGCGGAAGGCGTCCTGCGGCGACGCGTCGTCCGACCCTTTGATCGGCGTCGACGTGTATTGGTTCTCCTTGTCCGCGACGTCCAGTCGATCGACGCCGGAGCGTCGCGACGCCCCCGAGCGCCGCGTCGCGCTCGACCGTCGACGCTTCGTCGCCTTCCCCGCAGATCTCTCGCGCATCGTGCAGATCCCCGCCGTGGAGCGGCGCCTCTGTTGCTGTTCGCCGCCGCCTTCTCCTCCTTCACCTTTCTCCTCCCTCTTGTTCGCTATAGACCACTTTAACATCTTCTTCTGAACAACTTCCTGCAACGAAAAGGACATCACATTAAAACACAATTACAGAGACGAGCACACAGCTGAAGACAAATAAAACACCTGCACCACCGCCAACCCCGAAAACGACAACCGTTTTCACGGGGCCCTCGTCCATCGATCGAGAAGGCCGGACATCGATTGTTTTCGTATTGTTTTAATAGGCTACAGTACAAATCGGAAGCGGAAGTCCGTCGTGGGCGGCAGGTGGCACCCGCATCGAATTAGAAATAAACTGAAAATCGTGCTCTCCGCTCCACACCACAGAGGGTTACGACCCCCGCCCCCCAAATTTTTGATCAATCACACCCCAAAATCTAAAGCGTGAGAGAGAGACCCATTAAAAACGCATTTGTTCAATTCAAGCTTCAAGTATCAAATGTAGCGCGCATCTTTTTATCATCAAATTCCAATTGTATTAAACAAATTATTTCATGTGTTTTTCAATATGAAATGTATATGGTTGTTCCCTCTTCAATTGATACGCTTTTTCCATTCGTTTCGCACAATTAATTTCAATTTGTGGTTCGTTTTATGTAAATAATCACTCGAGGACTCGGCCGGGCGTGTCGCATTATGCAGCAGCAACCACTCCACCCCCATCTACTTGTTGTCTGTGTCTTCGTCTTCAACATCGTAATTCTTCCCCGAAAAGAAACGTTTTCTATGCGGGGCATACATTTTCTGGATCTTTTGGCGCGCGCGTGTCTCGAGTTGTCGTCTTCCGCATGCCACCCGCCACCCATGCATACATTTGAATGAATTAGTCGAAGAGAAAGACAAGCACAAGAAACCGAAGAAGCCACTAACAGTATTAGGCCCCAAATAGAAGACGAATGTCTTCACTTGAATCGAAGAAATTTGTTCGCCCCAAAGCGAGTGGATGATCGAATCCAAAACATGCGACGCACTCCGTAAACACAATTAGTTTCACTTATCTCTTCGTTAATTAGTTTGGAAACTTGAGACACTTGTTTATACTGGAAATAATGCAATGGTTTCAGATTTGTGTGATTTAATAACAATCGAATCTTTCGAAAATTGTATTAATTATGATATTTAAAGGGTTCTCGACTTGACAATGGTTCAATTTGTTGGAAATTAGTGATTTATGGATGTACGATGAAGTGACTAGTATTTCCTTCAGCAGTATTGTATTGAATGATCAAGCGTAGACAAGAGGAATTACGAGCAGTAAGAGCAGTGTCAGAGTGGTGTAGATTTATTAACTTTGTTCAATGGATTCGTGCGTCCGACGAAGGAAAAAGACCAGTTGTAGTTGCTGTTGTTGTCATCGTCTCCCCCCTAAATGTGTAAATTATGATGTTACACTCTATTAGATGATAGTTTTTGGACAACAATTTGCGGCGTGACGTTGCGAATTCCGCGTGTAGAGAGGAAGCACCCCAACGAAAACAACAACAAAAGGAGACCACACCAATTTGGAACGCGAAAAGTGAATCGAAAAAAGCCAGTCAAAGTGTCTCTACTCGGAGCCGGTTGATCAATAGTGTAAATAGCATTTGAGGCCGCATCTGCCGAAACCAGTTCCCTCCTTTTTCACGTATTACTTTCAGAGTGCAGGTCAGGAGAGAAGACCACCCTTCCCAAAGCTGACCCAAAGTCAACAAACTCAATTTTCAATTGCAGCCCCCTCATTGTCTGCACGCTAATAGATTCATAACGACTTTATCAATCGATCAACATATACACCGAAATTGCAATCATACGAATAAAGAATTATACGATTCATTGCGTTTCCAGATGAAACTTGAAGTGATCTGCAATCGAATGAATTTATAATCATCGTAAGCATAGATGAAACTTGTTCAATAAAATTTATGATCATTGCAATTGTACAAATGCATACAAAAAGTTATCGAAGCGTGCTCTATAAAACTTATACATCCTGGTACCGGACGAAGGGTTAACAGTGAATGTGTGATCCGAAATTGTGAATTGGACCGTCCGCAATATTAATAATGATTAGCATAATTGCGTATCGAAGCTTGAAGTTATTAATATTCCATGCAGTATTTTCGTACCCTTTTCTCTTTTAGTTGCTGTTGTTGTTGTTCGGTCCCTTCCTTTACAACCTACCTACTAAACTGTTCGCATGTCGTGCCGAAGGGCTACATTGATTCGGGATTACGCCCCGACAAACGTCAATCAAACGCGCGGATCGGAGGAGGCATATGGCCGAAACAAAAACAAAACAAAACGGTAACGATAGGTCACCACCGCCACCTTACCATGACGACTCACTGTGTGTCCCTTTTTTCTGTTTCGTTTTTTAATTTCACCCCTAAGTACGTGTATACTACTCTATGCACGTTATGCATACAAGAATAACTAATTCCGCATTTTAACACCATATGCCACGCAATGAATGCGAACGATGAATATATTAATTGGGGGCGATACTTATTAAGCGTAGGGGGCTCAATTTAATATTTCGAGTAGCCGTTGAATTTCGGGGGTAACATTTGAATATCGTATATTATTAATCTTGCCATCAAACCGCACCGCCGATTTCCACGCCGATGACCTGCGAATGCTAATTTCGTATTAACAAAAAAAAAACGAAATCACGCAATTGAATTTGAATTAAATGCCGTTTTCTAACCGACCGCGCATAAATTATATAAAACAAAATAATCGCTTAATGAAAGCAAACTGTAATTTGTTGCTATGGTGATAATATCAATATGCTAATGTTGTTTCGGTTGCTAAGGCTATGACGGAAAAAGACTTGTTTCATTCGTTTTTCACGTGATTTCTGTGGTGATTTACTGTTCGAATGTTTCGTGAAATCACCTAGTTAATCGAAAGCCACGTAATCTACAAATTGTTCGTGTTTTTGTTTTCTAGCATGACGTCAAGTTTCACGGCCTACCGATTATACAATTCGTAAATTATTGTACTAGTTACAAAACGTTTTTTTTTTCTTTACATTTACACTTGACGTTCGATGTTTTTACTTGACGTTTGATTTTACGTTTATACGTTTGATTTTTCACGTTGACGTTTCATTTTGACATTTGACGTTTCATTTTACAATTTGACGTTTCATTTTACATTTAACATGTTTGATTTTTGTGTTTGGACGTCAGATTTTTCTTGAAGTTTGATTTTACATGTGGACGTTTCCATTTTCACTTTGACATTTGACGTTTACGTTTGATTTTACATCTCGGCTCTACTAATCGTCAATACTTTACTTTGACGTTTGATTTTACGTTTATACGTTTGATTTTTCACGTTGACGTTTCATTTTGACATTTGACGTTTCATTTTAAAATTTGACGTTTCATTTTACAATTTGATTTTTCATTTTACATTTAACATGTTTGATTTTTGTGTTTTGTCGTCAGATTTTTCTTGAAGTTTGATTTTACATGTGGACGTTTCCATTTTCACTTTGACATTTGACGTTTACACTTGTAGTTTGATTTTACATCTCGGCTTTAACAATCGTCAATACTTGACTTTGACGTTTGATTTTACATATTGACATTTGATCTTGAACATATCTATTGTTGTTGTTGTTACTTGACAACACATTGATATAGTTTATTAATTGATTTTACATGTTGACATTTGAACTCACTTGACGTTTCATTTTACACATTGACATTTGACTCATCTTAAAGAAAACGATTGTTATTGTAGTCAAGTAATCTTAATGAAAACAAAAACTGTTTATGTTTTGTTTTCAATTTTGCATGGTGGAACTAAAATCAAGTGCACGTAATGTTTCAATGTGAGAAAAGCGGAGGGTTAGTCTTTACCACACTCGATACGGTACTTGACTCAACCCCTCCGGGTTTCAGTCGCTCAATGCTCGAGTAAAACTACGTGGAATCCATATTTTAATTAATCTAATTAATTCCCATAATATTCACTCTAATTGTAAAGAGCGATGCTTATCTGGTCGGTCGGTAAGCATGTGAAAAAAAAACAGTGGAGGTAGTAAGTAAGGAAGGAAGGAAGATACGTGAGAACGGTATCGATCGAATCGCGAGAGAAAAGGGAACCGAAAAAGGTGAAAGAAAAGAATGAAAAGGTGTATAAAGAATTGGATCGTCTGGCCTCGCGACGCCACAAAAGGAGGAAGAAGAAAGAGGTTAGGTCAGGTTAACCTTAAGCCCTTCGCTTCAGCTGGTCTCTTCCTCCTCTCCGTGCAGCTCACCACTCTGTTCCTCGTGTTTGTGTGTGCGTTTTTTTCTCTCTTCGTCTCGTTTTTTTTTGGCGAGCTTTTATTCATCCCCGAATCTTACGGAAGCAGATGTTTAAGACCGATTATCGCAGACTCCGTGGAACGAGACAGAGACAAGAAAAAAGTGCACATTGCACGGAATGAAAACAAATATGATAAATACGCGCGTACACAGATAGTTCGGCCCTTCTTTTTTTTCTGTGTTGTCCGTTCCTTTAATCCGCTTCTTCTGCGATGCAAGTTTTCCGTTATGGTCGCATCCTCTGGGATGAGTCTCGTTGCACAATGCGGAAGACCTTTGTCCGGAACCAGAAGAGAGCAGCCCTTCTTCATCATCATCCTTCACAGACGATTACATCTCGACATCGTTTTCGTTTTCTTTTCAATACGACCCGAACTCCTGTCATCAGCTACGTATCTTATCGGATGCAGTTCTTCTGCATCCATTCGAATTCAAACACAAAGGAAACAACAGCAACTTGATTTCAATGTGTGTTCGTTAATGAAATAACATTTAGTTTTGTTACCATGGTTACCGGAGATTTGCAATTATAATAACGATTGCTTTTGTTTCAATTACAAAAGTTAACTGATAACGTTAACACATTGCTAATCCATTGAATTTGTTGATTTATCAATTATTTCAATATAACTTAATTTAACAATTGCGAATCAACTGCATTTGTTTTAATTAACAATTAATTTACTATAAACTGTATCCAAGGATACCGCAGATTTGTAATTATTTTACTATGGTAACTAAAGATGAAGTTAACAATTGCTTTAAATTTAGTTACCAAAGGGTTACGATAATAGATCTATTATTGAAAGTTGACTCTTTGATGATTCGAATAGTGCGTTAGCAGCACGTTGAGAATGGGTGGAGGAGCAAAAACAGAGTTATTGTGATGCGAAAATGTGTAAGGTAACGATTTGTGGAAGGAAGGTATGAAGGGTTGCGCGATAGAAAAACCCATTAATATTTCGGGTGGAATCACGGCGGAGGAGCAGAGGACGAGGTCGAAGTCAAACCACGAAATGGACGGGACGGGACGGGACAGGGTCCGAAATTGGA
>JAFMTC010001346.1:38281-51633 GCA_018845635.1 Nicrophorus orbicollis
CTGGGAAAAGTCACGGCTCGGGACGACCCTACCTACACCATCAAAAAAAAGAGAGAGAAGGAAACTTTTGGTCTGGCGAAGAATATTGTATCCGCTCCCATTACCTGCCAATCAATCCAGAAATTGATCCATCACCTTTACCACTTCTTGTGCGACACGATCCCACACAAGTCCACATGGATACTGCTTTCAGTAGTAAATTTAGTTACGCAAAAACAGATGTAAAGATAAATGAGCTCGAAAAATAAAAACTCCCCACATTAATGGAAATTATGCTAATCGTAACGCGTTCCCACACACCAACACCGACCGAAGAGGGTCTCTTCGTCTTCGTCGTCGTAATAAGCGCTTAATAACCACTGCAAACTTTTGATTAACAATTCCCCAACAAACCGAACAGAGTAACCCATAATTTAACAAACAATTAAAATATATGCAACAGAACACTTTGTTAATTAGTGAGAAACCACACTAAAACGGACATTTCAATTATCGTATCTTCGCTTTTTAACTTTAAACTTTCATAAAAAGTTAAAAAGTTAAAGCGAATATAAGATTATTTAAGTTACATTTCACAGTGCAGTTTCAGAGTTATTACGCTTCAATTACTTTTGCACTTAGTTTAATAACAGTTACAATTACTTAAGTCAACTTTACTTATATACATTTTCTCTATGTTAGTGCAATTAGACAAAGTTGGAAACAAAGTATAGTAACTAAGTTCTGTTTACTGTTGCCAATGGTAATTCAATATTACTTAAGTCGTAATCGTTTGTTTACTATCGTCACGTTCGATTAACTTTGAAGTTGGATAAACGTGAAGAAGAAGAAACAGAGACATCAAGATCCTGTACTTTGTTTACTGTTGCCAATGGCAACTCAATATTACTTAAGTCATAATCGTTTGTTTGCCGTGACTGAATTCAAGCTGCGAAAGTGGAAAATTGTATTCTGAAGTGAGTTTCATTGACCGAAACGAATCGATTTCTTGCGGTCATTCTTACAGACTCGAGGATGATGAAGACTGGTCTGCAGACGAGGCTCGTCCTTGAGAGGAGACCGCATTCCCGCCAACTCGGTACGTTTTGCGCTTATTTTCGTCTACCGAAATTACAAATTATTGACCCCTCGACAAGAAGAACCGATGGGAAAATCTCTTGGTTAGACGAAAATCCAATTAACGTTTCTTTCACTTTTTTCCCAACGACTGTGCGAAAAGGAAACGTAAACAAACAGAAAAAAAACAGATACATTCCCTAAAAAATAAGGGTCGACCCATTCATAATTCTTTACACTCGTATTCTTATTCGAATCCGAACAATGCGGTTTTCCGTTTTAATGTAAATCCGATTCGCAGTCTCCCGGATTCTGGTAATTTATGGGTGCGCGCAACTTTAAAAACGACCCTCTTGTTATTCTTGAAATTTATATGTAAAAAAAGGAGAGAAACAGGGACTCACGTCACCTCAAAATCCCATTGTAAACTCGGGGATGAACAGATGAAGAGAGAGAGTGAGTATTTGAATCTATACGTGTGTGTGATAGAAAGAGAGTGAAGGTAATATGTTGTTATCGTTGCGTAAACAGCGTGTGCATTCTTATCATTGAAGACCAGCTGGATTTGTCTGATCAGATGTTGTAAGGACTTTCCAAATAGAGTGCGCAAAACTGAAACTGTCGTCCTCCTTACCTTCTTATACTTTGCCGAAAGTTTTGAACTTTAAAATCGTCGACTTGTCTTCGCTGCGTCTTATCCTAAATCGATTGATGATGATGATGATGACTTCACTTCACTGTTTCTCGCACTCTGCCATAGCACACTTAGAGTTACATCAAGTCCACGTCCGTTTAGCGCGCGCTTCTCTTATGATTATGATCGTCGTCCTGCTGGTTTAGGCAATAAGGACGAAGTGAGTTGGTGAGAGCGACTGCGAGCGTTCGAAGTTACCGCCGACGGATCCGGCAAGTGTCTGGTGCGCTGTTAGTTGTTACCTGAGTTCTTACCTGGATGATCTACCCCCCCTGCGCGCACACACACACACACAACCCTCAGCCCTTCTCTCTCTCTCTCCTTCGCACACTTCACCTCTCGCTCCACCAACTTCGACCCTACTGACCCATGTGCGTACCAGTCCACATGGTTGGATGTGCGCTGCAAACCAGCCGAATATACCCCAAAAAAACAACATTATTTATCGCTCAAAACACTATCAATTTACAACTACCACTTAAACTTTTACAACTTATGAAATTAAATTCAATTAAAACAAGTCAACTTACCCTTTCTTCGCTGCAAGACTCCATCAGTTAACGTTTCTTCACTTTATATCCATGGTAACGCAAAATAATTCGCTTGTTTTTAATTCATTCAATTTGACGTTTGTCATTTATTTTGTTGCTGAACTTTCTGAGCTTCATCAAATTCAAGTCCAAAACTAGAAACTAAAAGCAAAGCGAAACGCACTAATCCAATCAAAATTCTATGAATTTCCATGCAATTAAAGCACTCACCATTAATTGGCGACTGACAACCACCCTTTGACGTTTCTCAATTGATTGTCATTTTGTTGTTTTCGTACGCCATTACCAAATCATGGATGACACGATCACATTACAAATGTAATCTGTAAAGCAAAGCAAAACTTATTCTCGTTATTGTTCTTTGTTCTTCTTTTCTATCACATAATTGTGCTGATTACATAATGCGACAACGAAATGAGCAATTCCCATCTGAAGTGCTTCAACTTCAAACGACATCAAAAGCGCCCCTTTCGTTAATTGAAAATGGTCCAACACACACAAAAAAACATATCTTCATCGAATCTCAATTTACTTAAAGTATTAATTGTTCGTTGAACTTTAAACGAAAATAATAATTTAATGTTTGCGAATTGTTCTTTTAACTTTAATAACGTAAATAATGGATCCTATTTCTTGATGTTTTTCGTTTATTACGTGAAAAAAAAAGAGTTAATGATTGATTTACGCGTTTCGATTTTTAAGGAGGATTCCGAAATAAAGATTTTCAGTAGTGTTGGATTTGGGGGAGAAATAAATAAAGAATGAAGTAAAGGCGCTGAGACGATCGTAAACTATTTTCGATCTTTCGAATCGCCTCCCAATCGAGTGACGTAAAACTTTACGGCCTTTTTACCCTCATTATTACGTCCGTAAAATTGAAAATAAAAATTGGGATTAGTCACGAAATATCTTGACAGTAATAATCATGGAAGCTATGTTTCGTATTGTTTCAATAAGAAACAATAAAAAATAACAACTTAAGTACAGTTAAACGTTTCGATTTCCTTTGTTATTTTTTGCGTAAGATTATTTAAAATTTGTATTGAATCAAATTATAAATAAACATTCTTCGATTATTGCTACATCAAGTAACCATGACAACGCTAGCATTTCTATAAACAACAACTGTTTGATTGGCTTTAGGTGATGCAGATGCTTTTCAAATATCCATGACAACCATCATTTTTATTTATAATATTATTTCTTTTTCTTTCGTAAACAACGATTGCTTGGATGTCTTTAGGTGTTGTTTATCTGTTTCTTTTGTTGCAATTGCAGAGAAGCCATTGATCGAAATCGTCTGTTCTCTTTCGACTCTTTTGTTGGAAGATTTCAGGTATCGATGCAGAAGAATTGAGAGGATCTCGCACCGTGTAATTGTTGTCAGATGATCCCGGGGAGCGCGAAATCTGCTCCGGCCGTAAATACAAATATTTGGCAGCCCAAATTTGACGCCGGATTACGCAAGGGAAGATTCTATGATGCATTTCGTAGTTTTCCCAAGTAAATCTGCACCTTTTCACCTTAAAATAACAGGAGTATAAAAGATGGGAGCGAATAACGTATTGGGAAAGATTTGAATAAATTTGGAACAAATCCAGTTTCTTTCTTTATGCGATCGCAAATTGTTTGCAGTGCGAGAATCTGCACCTTTTTACCTTAAAATAACAGTAGTCTAAAAGACGGGAGTGGTGAATGTTATTAGCGAAGAAGGTACAGTTCGAAATGAATAAAATTAGTATAAATCTGAGCTTCTTTTTGTGGGGTGTCGCAAACTACTGCTGCTGCTGCTTTCCATTGATTTATAGTTTCGTGTTATGGGAAGTGGCCCGTACTCGAGGATTATCAAATGCAAATCCAGGGGCGGACTGAATGCGCCGTAATTAGGCACTCCCGTGGCGGTCTGCGACTCCTAAATAACGACAATAAGACCAAGAAGCAAAAAAAAGTAGAGCAAAAGAATTACGTAGTCTTAATAAGGCGTAACCGCCCATCCCCGCTCCCTCCTCAGACAGAAAAGTAAAGAAGTGCACGTCAATTACGAGCAATTGTCACTGGAAAACTCGTAAAGAAGAAGCCAAGAATGGAAGACAAGATTTAGCGTATGTAAACACGGGGTAGAATAAAGATGAACAATACGAGGAGGGTCTCTCTAATCCACTTCAAACCCTTCACTAATTACTGCGAAGACTGGGGGGATTCAAGAAGAAAAAATTGGTTTCAAAAATTCCCATTTTCTAATCAGTGTTATTCATTTCTAAGTTTTCATATTTTGTATCGATAATTTTCACGCAATTGAGTCATCAAATTGCGAAGGAATTCCTATCTTTCGCGGCAGATGGAACGATTGGAGAAACCGCAAAGTGTATTTGACCATCTGTCACGTTCGATCGTGGTGTGCCGTACGCGACTATTCATTTTTTTTTTGGTTGTTACTGGTTACCCCGTTTACGTAACCCAATTTGGGTAATAACTTCGGTCACGGTGTTCCCCATTTGTTTTTTTTCTATATATTCTACTACTATTTTGTTTTGTTTTGTCCTCTCGGTATTCGTGACATCGAACCCCGTCATTAGCAATTGCGGATCGCTTCATTATCGCACATCCACCCACATCGTTTGTCGTGCAATATGGTTACTTTCGTGCAATTAGATGCACGCAATTAAACTTATTACAACATTATTACCATTACTACTTGTATTTTTTTTCATTTCATTGTTGTCTATTTTTGCGCGACATATTTCATTTCCGTTGATGCACAATCGTGCATCCCCATCTCGACCAATTGTTTTACTGCAGCTCAAAAAAAAGCATCGTTTGCTGTTTCCATGGTGACAATTGACAGAATAGATAAACGTCGCATTTGGCAAATGTCAATTGTCAATTACAAATGTTTTCTACGATTACCATAGTAACGAAATTGATATGTTAGGTTATGCATGCAAAACAAGAGATGATAATTAAACTTAATTCACTAATGACAATTGACAGAATGGTGTTTCCACCATATTGCTTTTGTTTTCACCAAAGACTATCATTGCAATTAACATGACTGAATGAAATTGACAAATGTTACCAATTGACAGAATCGATAAACGTCACTTTTGACACAAATGTCAATGGTTGCAAATGTGTTCCACCATACATCTTCTGGATGCAGCATAGAGTAAAACTAAAATTAAGATGATTTCCATGGTGTAACGATAAATGTCCTTTTGTAAATACGTTTGGGGTTATATTTTTATTGCTATTTGCGTGTAGCCCTTCCTTTTTAAGTGCGCTCAAAATGGATAATAAATTATTTGATAAATGGTAATGGGTTTTTATCGAAGATATCGGGTACACTTTTTATCGTCTGTTTGTGCTCAATCAATTACAACCGTGTTCCCTGCTTCTTCGTCGTCGTCTCAATTCTCCCCTTTCGAATGTTTACGAAATGGAACGGAAGGAAAGAAGGAAGTTGTAGAGGTAAAAAAATTGCGTGCGTCCCTTGATCGGTATTTATGACACCCGATAAATAAGGACTTTCCCACATCGTCGGCACAGTAATAATAACTAACTATTATTAGTATTAGAGAAATTTCATACACTTTTAGTCGATTCGTGGTGGGTCATTCCCTACGAAAACCACCCTTCCGTGAATAAGGAGCAGGGAAAGAAGTTGATAGTTTCTTCGATACGTGCACTCCTTTCCTCGCAAAGCACGATGCCTATGTTGGTCGTGGTGGTGGGCAGCAGAACGTTTAAGGCAACCCCACGAAAATCGCTGGACCGACGAAAGCATTTGGGATAATTACATTAATACTCCTTACTTTATTACCCACCAAGAAACAACATACATTCTTCATTAAGTAATAATGATCACCCCTACTGTGGTCTTTTACTTAAGTCTTCGACTAATTAGATTACGTACAACATGTTTTCTTTTTCCTTAAACCAAGTAATCCTAATATTCCTCTAGTATCCCATCAACAAATATTGACACTTTCACGAAATGTGACCTTTATCGATTCTGTCAATTGTCATCACAATAAATAAGTTTAATTATCATCTCTTGTTTTGCATACGCAATCAAATATATAATCAACCCCCAACGGTTGACACAACCTCAAAAGGTGACATCTGTCAATTAAATTTTGTTCTTTAGTGAATCAATATCAAGAAGCAATATAGAGGAAAACATTTGCAATCACGAACCCGGTGAAGTTCATCGATTCTGTCAATTTCCTTATGGAATTGATTTGAAATATCATGTAATTGAACAGTTGATAACATCAAAAATGCTGACATTTACAAAATATGTCATTACACAATTCCGTCAGTTGTCATTACGAATCAATTAAACGGATAATAACCCGAAAATATTGACATTTACAAAACGTGATTTCACAATTTTCTTAACTGTTAAATCAATGGGAACCATAGCATTAAAACTTTGGTTGCCATGGATACCAAGATGAATCAAAGCCATTGCGTCGCCATGCAGATCGAAACATCTGCGAAATGCAACGCAAGCTGCTGCTCTCCTATTGTCGGTAATCGAAGAAAATTACGTAAGTTATGATATTCTTTCTGTTCTCCTCCGGTCCGTTCGCATTCGTGAGGGAATCTGGGGCGTTTCGGTTGGAAACTGTAACGAAATTAGAATTTCAATGGGACGCGCTTTCGATGCGTGCACACAAAAACTTCCTTTTCTTCTTCCTCTTTCCCATACGGAAACCGATGATGTTGATGATGAGGATTTCACCTCGAAGCGGTGAGAAGGAAAGAGACGGAGCAGTTCGAACAATGGTGGGTTCTGGAGAAGGTAAAATCTGCTCCAAATTTCTTTGTCCCGGCCGCAATTTTATCCGGCTTTCAACACAAAACTTCGCATGGGTATGATGCAATGTGTGTGCATGTGCGTTATGGCAAATCAATATAAAAACACCTGGACGGGGTTCTTTCGGGCTTTCTTGCGTAACAGACTGGCTCTTTCATTGCAAGTCTGCAGTTCTCCCTCATTGTGAGGATGCGGATGAAAGGGATGCTCGTACCACCATGAGATTACCGTCGTCCTCGTATCGAAAATGCATATGTTGGCATAAGGAATTGCACTGAAAAGTTGTCGTGGTAAAGGGCGAGCATAAGAAAAGGTCCATGGTATATCTTTGTCAGGAGGTTTCCTTTCAGTGGAATGAAAAAGGGAGGAACTTGGACGACTCTAAGATGAAGGAGAGCAAGCACGCGCCGTTGCGTTTCCGTGTGTATACCCTTTCAGTACATATCATTAACAACGTGAAGATCAATTCGCAACCAATCTTCGATCTAAAACCGTATTAAATCGTATGCAAATGCATCACAGATTCGATGCGTATCTCAACGAAATAAACAGAAGATACCTATCGGAGTTGGCGTGACATAAAAAGAGAGCAAGCTGCGAAAAAAAGTGCAACGCGCACTCGAAAGATCATCGAGATTGGAGAGACGACACCTTTCGCACTTTGCGAACACCACCCTCGTCGTTCTTAGCCCAGATCCTATCTTGCATCCAACACCGCACAAGTTCAGAAAGAAAGTCCATCAATCATTGAGTCACGCGAAAATAATATCTTTGTTTTCTCTCCTCCCCCCTGTACACTCGAAGATCTCTTAATCTCGAATTCAATGCAACCCCGAAATCTTTACTTTCGTGAAAAATCTCTTGGAATTCTTGTATTCTCCTAATCGTTTTCAGTCTTCGAAGATTAATGAAACTAACGCTAAAATTACACGACCAAATTGAATAGAACATCTCTCTATCTTAAACTTTGACAGAAATAATATTATCGTTACATTTTGCTTCGTTTTTAAAAAAAAAACAAAACTTAACATGTCCGTATCAAAAGTAAAGTAAATCTAATTAAATAATTGCGTTACTTAATTGTTTCGAAAGTAATAAAAATCGCGGTGACATGTGTTCCTGTGTTTTGTTTCGGTGAGAAGTGCGGTGCACCATGTACCTCATTTCCATAGCGACCATGATAGCGACTCATTGAAATCCGTTGAAACGTTTACAGATAGTATCCATGACGACAGATGTGTCAGCAAAAGTGTATGCAAATGAGCGGCGGCACCGGCAGCAGTCATATTAGTATCGCCGCTAGTTGCAGTTTGGACAGTTTAGAAAGTTTGTCTCATTTAGTTTTTCATTTGAAATTGGTCGATTTAAAACTTTGAAAATAGTTCATTTCGCAGATTGCAATCACTTCGATGTTGTAATATCTCTTTGAAACAATATATGACATTTGATGTAACAAAATTTGACGTTTAGCATAACCAAATATGACGTATAATGAAACAAAATATGACATCTGATAGAACAAGCAAAGCGATTGCGTTTTGTTTACCGAATTTTTTCATGGGTGCCTTATTTTACGCTCCACGGACGAAGGAGTGATTACGTTTTCGACGTAATCTTTGTGGAAAAAGAGTTATTCTGTTGCACGACATCCTGAAACGCGATGCGAAGACAAAAGGAAAGGGAAACGAACGGACGTAATTGCCTTTGATTTCCAACGACGATAAAGGAAAAGTGAGTCCTAGCGCTCACAGAAGTAGAAACGGCGAAGAGTGGAGAAGAGAGAGCCCTTTCTCACGCCAATTTCGTCTTCCTCGAACGCATTCCCGTAATTTACGTAAAGTAATTGGGTCCCCCGATCGCCCTTCGCAAAAGCACGCCTCTCCATTCAAGCGCAAATTCGAGGGACGACACGAAAACGGGAGAGAAAGAAAGGAAGAAACTGCACTGCAAAGTAACAGCGAAAGGAAGAAAAAAACAAGCAGAATCCCGTGCAGAATTTACGAGCGCATCTGCTCATCCCTTGCATCTCTCTTTCATGATCTGCGTGTGTTGGAGAAGAATAAGAAAAAAAAGAATGAGATCTCGAGGAGATCCCCAACCGGGTCGTACCACGTGCTAATTGTGCGCTTTTTTTCCATAAAGAAGCTGTCAAGTGACAGGGAATTTACCGCATTTTAACCGATTTTCCCTTTCTGCTGAGAGATCTTCACTTTTCCGCTATTGAGTGTTTCTTGAACATTCGAATGAAAGATCCATTTCAAATGTATTAAGTATTGTCTTTGCTAAATACTAGATTTCTCCATTCGGAAATTGCTCTTAAATCGAACTTTTCTTTCGATTTTTATAGTTCTTCGAAAACCCAATCAAAGAATATCAAAATAAGGGAATATCACAAAAGTTTTTACAATCAAAGATTCAACTCAAATTCTTTATAAATGTAAGAAGATGTAAACATTGTGAAATACTCGACTTTCTCATTCAGGAATTCTACATTTCTTTCCATTTTTCTGCTTCTTCGTAAACGCAATCAAGGGATATGGAAAGAAAAGGGGGTTTATCACAAAAGGGCAACGGTCGTTACAATCAAAGATTCAATTCGAACGCATTGTGAATGTAATAAGATATAAATATTGTGTTTGCAAAATACCGGATTCGTCCATTCAGAAATTCAATCGTAAATAAATATTAATAGTTGAATGTGTTTCGCATTTCCCATACGTATCGTCTATCTACCTCCTCGTATTCTTCTGGACAATGCGCTCTGAATTTAACTTTTCTTCATTCTTGTCGTAGCAGTTTATTCGGTAAATTTATTCTCCCCAATTCGATTCACATAACTGTCGCAGAAGAAACGCAATTTATTTGAAGTATCAATGTCCATTGTAGATTTAGTTTATTATGTTTTAAAGTCTCATATATTTTCGAAGCAAACGCAATTACCAGTTTTCCTGTTTCATAACATTCCGCCATTTACAAAACAATCAAGTAATCAGTTATTTGTCACTGTCACTTGTCATTCAGTTAAATTTGGTTATGTTGATTGTCATTTGATTATGTCAATTTTAACGTCAATCCAATTCTTGTAACGTCAGAAAAACGAATTACTTATAATAGCACAATTTCACCGTAATTAAAGGTTTATATATATATTTATGTTTTCGTTACTAATTACGATTCCATCTGAGTTAAACCCCACTTAAATGCACCATTTTGAATATTTTGTCATTATTTTGACAGGTGTTGCAAACAGAATAAAAAACAGATGTAAATTAGCCGACTTGATTTGACGCACCCCCGCATCGTGAATGCGTTATTTACAACTGTTTCACCATGGTTACAGACAGGGTGGGGGTGAGATTGCGCAACTTTGTATTCGTGCCGTCGTTAATTATCGCAACGATTTGAATATATGTGTATGTAAACAAGTGCATACGTTGTGTGCGAATTCGAACCGAATGCGGTGAAATCAACCAAGAGATCTCGGATTTTACCGTCCGTTCGTTCGCACGTACAAACAAATTAATTTCGCCGAGTTGAATCACAGCTGCGGCACATTTGTCCGCCCGGATCCTTCCTTGAACGCCGCTCGTTGCATCCATCCATCCTTTCATCCATATGCAGCAGGAGCTCACGTGTGTAAAGTTCTATATTTCTGGAGCGATTTGTCTGCTGGGGAAACGCGATTCGTCATTTCGGACGGTCCAAATTATGACAAATCTCCGGCGTCACCAGAAGACGAAGCTCCGTTGACGATGGCCACGGATTAACGGGGAGGAGACGGATTATCCGCCCACGTCTCTTTCCACCAGCTCGATCATCACTTTTTGCTTTTGGATTGGTAAGAAAGGACGTCTGATGTGCACGGACAGGTGGACCCGCAGCACCTGTCAGCCTCGTGTTAACTATCAGAAGAGAGACCCCACACTGAATAAGAAGAAGCAGGAAGAGAGGAACCGGCGCCTCCTACGAACGAAAGAAAAAAAAGATAACAGAGTTGGCGTTTGGCTCTGACTTACAAATTGGAACAGCCATTACGGCCTTTGTTAATGGCCACATCGTAAAGATTACCGAACAACAACTTCAGACCTTCAGCTCAGCGTTGCAAAAGGTGTCCACAATTATAATGTTCGATCGAAGCGTCTTGATTCTATCTGAAAATCACATGTCATTATACATCATTGAGAAACGTCAATTATTTCACATACTTTCTAACAAATGACATACGTCAATTATATGACGTTATATGATTCCTTTCGAGAATTAAAGCTAATTATTGAATAACATCCATTACCTGAGATCCATTACTTGAGACAAACGTCAAATATTTGACAGGTCCTTGAAAGAGATGCTTAGTCTTTCTGTTCGACATAGATGACGAAGTATTTGCATAGGAAGCAAAAAAATCACCCTTTGGCCAATAAATATGTTCAATAATGGAAAACTCCCTTCACTTGTTCACATAAGCTAATTGCAATTGTATTTTTTAATTGTACGTAATTTTCTTCCCCTTTTTGCATCACAATCGTAATAGTAATAAGCGGGTTGCGGATGGAATAATCAATGCGAATTAAATGCAGATTTCTCTTTGTGACTTCAGTAATCCGCAGGTAAATAAACGGTAATTGCAGAGGGCTGCTGCTACCATGGCAACTGCGGTTTGAGGCCCTCTGCTCCTGTCAATCACCGCCCACGACCCGAGCAACAAAACAACAACAAAATGCCCTTCAAAATCTTTCTCTCTCTTAACACCTGGTAATAGCGCTCATTAAGAGCAGCATTGTACGACCTATCCCTTTGGATAGGTCGTACTCAGAATTCGCATTCGAAAAATCCCTTAATCGAATCTGAATTAGCCGATGAAAGAGGCGCGAGCCACGTATCGAGACCCTTTCCCTTTTGTTTCTGCCGCTGCATTCATGGCAACGTCGTCATGGTTACGATACATTTGATAAACAAAATAAGCGCTTCGATACGGTCAGAGATGTATGCAGTCCGATGGTGGTGCTCATGGAAACGAGGAAAAAGGGAGGCGAACGCGAGAAGCAAAAAAAAGAAGGGTTGTAAACGAGGGATAATGGTTAGATGATTTAGTGCCTCTTTCCGCACAGGCATATTCATATTTGGGTGTCGTCCGGAAAGGACATTGTCCATTATTGAACAGAGGACACAACCCTCTCGGGGTACCCTTTCGCACCTACTACGATCAACGTGTTTATCGTTTAGAAGCGGAACAGGATGACCCCCATCCAGCCGAAGAGGCGATTTCGAGCACGCAACATTAGTTCCACTTAACAATAATAGACCGAAATAAAAAAGAACTACAAAGTTTTCAGTACACTAACTCGTAATAGACCAAAAATAACCGATTAAACTTGAAATGTCAAAATGACATTGACGTTTCTAAAAAAAAACAGTTGTTGTCATATTAAAACAAATTGAAAATAATTCAAGGATTACTTGATTATTGTAAATAACGAAAGCATTAAAGAAAATGGGAATTGTTACGTAAATAATTTGTTACTTATAATTAAAAAATGTTTGACCGTAAAGTGACGATAAATAAAACTAAACTTGCACTAAATAACTAATGGTTTTGAGGAATGGATAATTTACAGTTGAAAATGAATAACCAAATTTTACCGGTTTTTTGTTTCTTTATCCCTTAATTTCCTCTACTTTTTTTTTGTTGGACATAATTCTTCCAGTTTCTTGAATATTTAACAACCCTCATGTTTGTTTTTTTTTGTTCCTTTCTTCGGGTCCGGGCCACCTGATAGCCATTGAGGGTGGCATCGTCGAAACGCTTTACGAAGTGAAAACACGTGCGTTAATTGGGTGATAAAGACGAAGGAGGAACGCATAAACAACGACAAGACGAACGGGAGTCTTCCCCCATCGATATTTGGGACTCTTGCTCTAATTTATTTGCACTTCTTCCGCAACGTTCGGATTAGATTAACTCCGTATCTATTTATGTTTACTTTATCTGTTTGTTATTTTTTTCACCTCTTCTTCGTGTTTGTCGTTACCGCAAGAACAAGGAGGTGGAGACGAAGAGTAACAAACCGTAAATCAGCAAACAAAAATCTCCGGTTTTTCCTCCTCCTCCTCTTCACAAACGAAAAGGGGTTAATGTATTAACCACTTAAGTAATTACCCGTGGGGTGAAGATTCTTCTGCATCCACACACACACACATTATTTTTTTGTTCCCGTTCATTATTTATTCA
>JAFMTC010001346.1:58823-71420 GCA_018845635.1 Nicrophorus orbicollis
GCTTCTTTTCTCTCCTTTTCGTCGTGTGCGGAGTGCACTTTGGTCCTAATTAAAGCTCGGCCAGAGGAAAAGGAAGAGGAGCAGGAGGCGGAGGACAAGGAGAAGAGTTTATCGAAAGCGACGGCCGCTTTCAAAATAAGTTTTAACAATAATTGCGAAAGCCATGATCTGCGGTGGAGGATACGGATCGACGTCGGCGGTGGAACAAGAGTGCTTGAGAGGACATTCCGACAATAATCGACAGTTTTCTGTGACGAATCTGCTGAGGATCGGACACAAGAGGGCTTTGGACATCGTCGATCCAACATCAACGAACATCGATGGTAATTCAATGCTAAAAACCAACGGTTTTCCTCTAGAAACCAATCAAGTAAACTCAAATTAAAGCAAGTGTTTATTATCTCCCAAAGAACTCTTCAAAAACCGCTCAATTTTTAACGTACTTTAAAACTTAATTTCAATAGATTTTGCATAAAAATCATGATTTGAAAAAACTTCGAAAATGTATCATTTTTATGATATCACAAATAAATTCACAAATAACTCGTTAAAACGTATTTCAGTTTATAAAAAGGTAAAATTTCGAAACAATACTACTAAATTATACCAAATCTTTCTTAGTATAAATCAAATTATTCTATAATTTATAGATTCACAAGATAATTGCATTCACAACAAGGTGCTGTTAATAACCGATGAATCATTACAAAATCGTGAAAAGTCAAAGAGTTTAATTGATTTTAATTGATATTCACGTTAATCGTTTATTAATAATAATTTTGCAATTAGCTAGTAAAAATTACTGTTTTCGTTTCAACTGTGATTTACAGCATTTCGTTCGTTAATTTCTTTGCAAACGCAATTAGAGCGACTTTAAACGTGATCAATCTTGGCCAAAGTTGATGCGACGGGACGGGACGGACGTTTCCTCGAGCATCTCCTGCGTAAACTCTCATTAATATCAGATATTTGCGGCCCCGTTTAAATTTACCGCAAATTGTTGTTGTTTGTTTCTTTGACTGTCATCGACAACTATGATCATTAGCGTTGAGAAAAACTTTGAAACTAATGACAAGCTGAACTAGCCGTTGCACCGTCGATTGTTTCAAAGTTGCTCCCGTTCTTTCCAAGCTCTCTACGATGCACTTAAATAGTTTTAAACGTTGTTCAACAGAATGCAATTAAATCGGAAGAAGCGACGCAATAAAAGACGACTAATTAGAATTTGTTCGCGCTTTGAAGTGCTTTGGATCATCTTAAACGAGTGGAGCAGTAAAACGGGACGAATCTTCGCTTCTTCTTCTTGTCGTGGAAATAGTTTTTCGTGGAAATTTGAAGTTGGGAAAACCTGTCGCCCGTAAATTATGTCATCGCGCTCGTTACATCCGTGGAAATAACTTTTGTTTTCACTTCGTATCTCTACTTCAATTGACAATTGTTTTTACTCTGTTTCTAAATTGATGACAGATTCAGAAAATTCAATGATTGAGTTGTTTCGTGTTGGCGAATCGAAGATGGCCGTTTTCTGATGCTCTTTTTTTTACTATTATTATTATTATTGTTTCCATGGAAATGGTGCCAAGAGATGCGTCCGTGCATGTGCCGAGAGCAGCAGCAGCAGACGTCGCTTTAAACGCAATGCATCATGCAATTAGTGAATGATAAACCGATCCGTTTCTGGTCCAAAGATCTTCAACTTCTTTAGTTTCACTCTCGTCTCTGACTCTTTCGCAGGCTCTTTCGAGAAGAAAGAGAGAGCAGATCAAACGGCCGCCTGTCGGTCTCAATGAGTTATTCCCTTGACGTCGCACGTTTCCTTCTCTTCCTCCTCCTCCTGTTCCTCCGTAGAGTTGTAAACTGATCCCGATCCGTAACAATCGTCATATGCCGACGAAAACAACTCATTTCTTTTTCGTGTTTGCAGATTTCGGATGCGACGGCTCAGACGGCCGGGACAAACACAAGAAACCCAGACGCAATCGGACCACCTTCACGACGGCCCAACTGTCCGCGCTGGAGAGGGTCTTCGAGAAGACGCACTACCCGGACGCGTTCGTCCGCGAAGATCTGGCGACCAAAGTCAGCCTGAGCGAGGCCAGAGTTCAGGTGTGGTTCCAGAATCGAAGGGCAAAGTTCAGGAGGAACGAGAGAAGCCTCACGGTCGCCCATCAACCCTCACCGACAACGGCTTCTGGTAAATTATCGAAGACGCCGCCGTTCGCCGTCCGTTCGGATCATCCCCAGGAGGCAGCGATGTACGCGCAGAGCGGCGATCTTCAGTACGTGATGCCGCCTCCGCCGCCGTGGAAGTTCGGGCCTTACGCACAGGAAGAACTTTACGCGAATGCAGCAGCAGCTGGAGCAGGAGGAAATCACCTGAATCATCACCATCTGAATCTGAATTTGAATCATCATCATCAGACGTGCGGCTTCCTCGGTCCTTCGCTCAACTACTGCCCACCGAACATCGCTCCTTCTTCGAACCGTCTGGACATCAGCGGATTAAGATACAGACCGCACGAGTTCACAATAACGCCCCAAATGTAACCAATCGTTTCGAAAAGCAACCCAAACCCATCGACGAATTAACAAACTTAATTTACAAAGAGACAAATGCATATATTTATTAGAACATATTTAATATTAATTGCAGAGCTATTTATAGATAACTAAATAAAGATTATTACTTGTATCAAACTTTACCCCAATCGTATTACTTCGTAGACAAGAAAATGTAATACATTTCCTTAATTCAAATAATTTAACAATTCAAATATTCAAATTAAATGCATACACAAAAGACTACATACCAAAAACGAGCGCCATCTGTGGGGCAATAGCTGGACTTATATATACGTGTATAATAAGTGTGTATTTGGTTGCCTACATTACGTAGCAACAAATGCAAATTAATCGACATTTTACTAATGATTAAAGTATCTAGTGAACTGATTTATATAAATAATTTATAACTTATATAATCCACGATGCACATTGTGTTGCATATAATAATTTTCATAAAATATTATGTAATCATTGTTATTGGCACATAATTACAAATTATTAATAGAGTTAATTTATTTATAAACAATGGGGCAGAAAGTTCAATGGTTTATAGCCATTCGCAGCAATAGCAATAATTATATTTTCTTTGCATTTCCATTATTTTCAGTTTGAATTTTTCTTGTACTTGTACTTATTGTAAATAATATCTTTATAGTTCATTAATTCAATCAATTCCAATAGTAGTATATTTGAATATCAATAGTACGTTTGGTTGCATACAATACGTAACACAGAATTTGAATTCGTCTGAAAGTTTTTATTTAATTTTGTATCAAGTAAGCCAATTTAATTGATTAACGGAGAAATTATATAATCTACGAAGCATGTTGTGTTGCATATATTAATTTTCTTAAAATATTGTGTAATTATTATTATACAATAATTGCATTAATTGTATTAATTTCAACTAAATAATCAATTTTAAAACTAAATCACGAAACAAAATGAAAAAAAAAACGATACATCAAAGGCAGATTAAATAACAGTTGAACTCTCTTTATCGGCAAATCAAAGCAAACCAAAGAAGAAGAAGAAGATCAAACTTCTTTAACATCTTCCTTTCGCTTTGTACACGTTTGCCAAGGAAATATTACATGCAAAACTAATTCCATTCCGGAGCGGAGGAGAGCAAATTTATGCGAATCGGTCTTTTGATTTATTTACGCTGAGCGGTGAAAGTTAAACGGTGTATAATTTGCACAGAACGAATGAATTTGAATGAAGGATGCGAAAGGAAGGAAGGGTCCTCCTTTGATGATGATGATGATGCAAAAGGAAAAGGAAACGGATTTAAGTGCGCTGTGGTAGATGTTTAAAAGTTGTAAGCCGCTTTTCCTCGAGTTCGATCGACGATGATGATGATGATGATGTAGGTGATGTTCGTCGATTGTTGCGTGTGCACATTCTTTCTTCCTCTTTCCGCACGAGTTTTCCCAGCTCATTCAAACATTCGTCGTGTCGCTCAACACGGTTCACCTAAGACGTTTACTTGGGTGAAGCTGCCGAAGCCACAAACGCGTTCATCTCTCCTGTCCTAATCCTGCTCTCACTCCCTGGGTACACGGCATCATCCGTCCGTGGTGAGGTGAGTCAATGGGAACGGTCGCAGATGATGATCGCTCTCCGTCTCCTTCGCACCCATCTCATCTCAGTCTCCATCCCTTCGGAGCATCGCATAACTTCCTGATCACCGCCCTCTCCGTAATGACGTAATTCCCGATAGATTAATGCACATCACCGGTCACGTCCACTGCATCCCTCCTCATCCTCCCTTTCACGCGACACCTTTTGTTTTCACAACAGCATTTTGTTTTTCCTTCTTCTCTTTTCGTTTTTTTCTTTTTTTGATTCACCTCTATCATTCATATATGCCCTGACGCTTCCGGAAACACGTGGCTCCGGTCTCACACACACGCGCACACGTGGATCGCAATTTACATCACTCGCGTTAATTAAATCTCATCTCTCTCTCACACACACACCCTCCCTCACTTACTGTTCTCCATCCTCCTTCGTGCCCCACGGCCTACTTTTTTTTTGGTGTAATACACCTCCATCATTTCGCTTTTCGTAACACGTTATTATTTCAACTTCAGAACATGAATTTGTTTTTTTTTTTATATAAAACTCGGTACATCCACCAACGAAAACTCGCATCAACAAAGATAACATTTCATGCAAATAACAACTATACACCAATTTATGTAATTCAATTAAAAACGATTGATTATTTCTCACAATATTTCATGGAAATCAATACATTTTCAAAACGATCAAATAACTAAGAAATAAGTTTACAATTTTCCTCACATTTAGAACATTCGTCAACGACATACTAATTACTGTAATTAAAGCAAACTTCTTCACATTTTCGACTATAAACTTAGTAATAATCTAAAACATTTCACAATCCAACACAGAATGTCATGGGAAACAAAAGAGCGTTAATCGCAAATTGAATATGTATGTGCATAGATTATTCACATTGTTACTTCTTTTTGTATACAATTGGATGAGGAAACGTGCCCTTTAGAAATACAATGTTTACACACGAACTTTACAAAAATATTTATATACAAGTGTATAAAATTTTGAATGCGATTTGAATCCGTTCGTATTTGCGTTCGCTCTCTGACCCCCAGTTTTCTATCTTGTTTCCAACGCCCCCCTTCTTCACATCATTTAGAGCGGCACGTGACCCGAGATTTGTTTCAATTAAAAGGGTCACTTGTTTTTCTTTGTCCCCGAATTTCGAGTGGTTGCAGCAGCAACACGTGACGGCGACACCGGTAATTGAGAGGGTGTGGGGGTTGATAATGGTGCTGGTGCTGCTGGAAAGAAGAGGGAAGGCGGGAAGGGTGGTGTAGTTGATGGATCTGAGGGCATTATCATATCCGCATCCAGATCTTAATCTTTGAGCGGTCTGAGACAGGGACGGGGGAGGGGGTGGAAGCACCATTGATAAGTTAGGTGTTCATTTGTCACGGAGCGTCGTCGAGTGCGAATGCGAAAGGTGAGAGATAAAGAGGGTGAGAGAGAGAGAGAGAGTGAGAGTGCAGACAATGGGCGATGATGACGGGGTTCGGGCAGAATGAAGAAACCCTCCTGAGGAAGTGCTCCACTCAGACCTAGTGACAGTGTCGTCGTCTTCGTCTTCCATTAGCCGGCGACATCATTATTTAAATGGATATACTTTAATGTACACTGCACGCAGCGAGAGAAAGAGATGAATTTCATCTTTACATTTACCTCCTCCCCCTCCTTCTACACCACGCTTCCACAGAAATGTATTGCAGATGTACGCTTACGTAATGCATATTGATTTAATGTTTTTTTTTTTTGAGAAAAACCAAGTAACAAAACGAAAAGTGGAAGAAGCGAACTGCAGCAGCAGGTAGAAACCGTGCGATACACCTTGTAAAAACAAGGGTGGCCGTGTACGCCACCCGCGGGCAGAAACAAACGCAAACGTCGCGCGTAATTGGGTTCGGCTAAAAATCACAAAAATCTCGACGTCTTCGGAAAGGAAAAGAAAAACAAGACACGCTCACCTGAAACAATTGCAGGAGAATTTAGATCGCTGTACGTTCGCTTCATTTGTTCAATGAAGATATCTTGATTATTAGAGTTAACTAGAAATGAAAGAATTTTTTTAAAAAATAACAATTTTATAATTTCTGTTTGATTAGGAATGCACACACACTCGAGTGTTTTAAAAGGATAATATTGTCTTTCGCCGCGTGCCGAATCCGGGGTTAAATTAGCTGAAGAGTGGATGTCGAATGAGAGAATTCGAAAGGAAGTAAAGTGGGACCGACAATTACACAATGGAAATGAAATCCTGAGCCGCGTGGCTTCTATTAGCACTCCAAGTGAGATGGGGATTAAGCGATTATTAGTTTCGGAGGGAGCGGAGGACACTCTCCTCCACACGTTGTTGCATAATAGCAATCGAACGATGTTGTTTTTTCGTCTTCATCGATTTTTGTTTTTCTTTTATTTCCACAGCACGCTTGTGACATGATGGCGGTGTGTTGACATCAACAGGCCTCGGGTCAGGGCGGAAGACACGTCCGCAGGATTACGGACGGACGTGTCAACGGTCGCACGCTTCCGCCCCGTCCCTCGCACTCGACCACCCAATTCCCATCGAAAATGGGGGAGATGCTGTGTCCACACACATCCACATCCACATCCCTACACACATGTTTGAACTCGGACGTTCATCCTGCTGTTGCTACACGAGAAGATCAATTCTTAACGCCGCTGATGCCCACCTACATCTCTCATTACCTTCGATAAATATTGGCGATGACCGTTTTCGTCCGTACCTAATCCGACTCTATTTTGAAATCATTACCCTCGCAAATCCCTCGCAGATCGTGTCCACACACTCCTCCTCCTCTCATCTTCCTCTTTGTCCTCCTCCTCCTCCTCCTGCTCAAACACTCCGACCGGACATTTGAGATTCAGATCCAAAACATACCTGTGCGAGCTGAGCTGCTAATCTGCAAACTAAATAAGTTAGCGGACTACGTTTTAATTGGATCCCAGATTTACTCCTCCTCCTCCTCATCCTCAATTTCCCGCTCAAACATCATTCCACATCGCATCGCTGTTTGCCCACAATCAAATCGCATTTGCAAGATGCAATAGCATTTTGTTTTACTTTTTGTTTTCTCACCAATTAACTTTCAACACTTTTGTTTCGTTTCAGGTTTCTTCTGTTTTTAAGTCCAAAAGAAACGACATCTACCTAATAACATTCTTATTAACTAATCTTGAAAATGTTCACCTACTCAATCATTACAAGAAACTGACCCATATTTGTCTTCGACAAGAATTTCGAGATTTCATAGATCAATCAATTTGCATTGCAATTTGTTGACTAATTGCCAATTGCCTCTTACAAATTAACTCGATTCCTTTTTAGAAACGCATCCTTCGTTATCCATTCTTTTTTTTCCCGTTTCTCTTCGTGGAGACTGCCGGAGCGTAATTTTCCGTGCGAAACTGAAAAAAGGAACCGTCGGACGAATCGATATTTTCGTGTGCTCTCTTTGTGTGTATGTGTGTGTGTGTGGGTGGGTGGTGGCTCCATTTTTTTGCTCTTCTGTTGCTCCTCATTCTAGTCTCTTCTCCTTTTTCTTTTCATTTCACATTCAACTCTCTCTCTCTTTCTTTCCCTCTGGCAAACTCCGAGCATCCGCTCTCTCGTATTATTAATGGAAGACACTTGGTCTCTCTCTCTCTTTCTCGCAATATACATGTATATATATATATGTGCGCCACTCTAAATAACTTTCAACCCTAGCAATAAGTTAGTAATCCCAAGTTTGATGGTGCGGCGAAAGGGTTGCTCGGACTAAGTTTGCACAGAGATCTTGTCGTTCGCCAGAGAGAACACCACCATCGCTCCCCAAACCCTTCTTCGATCCCCCATCCCCGTTGCTTCTTCGAGAAACCGTCCTTCGGAAAGGCTTACTCCGTCCTCTTTATGTGCACTCTGACGCACAAACCGATTGAAATGTACACTCGCAAAATTACGTAAAAAAAAATCTCGGGAAGGGCTTACACTTTCATAATGTGCACTCGAACGCTCAAAAGAATTACCGATTCAGAAAACAAAGCAATATTTACCGTTGTCAATTTGACAGATTTGAAAGCAAAAACGTTCACCGATGTCTATTAAAGGTTGTCATTTTTTGACATTTCATATTTGCAAATGACAGCCTTTGATTGTCATTTGGCAACCATCTTGTTTTGTTTGTTTCTCATCCAATCTTGATGTAATTAAAACAATGAAATGCAAGTATCAATCGTTTTTGCTGCTGCTGTAATTTGAGTCATGGAGAAACGTGTGTGTTGTCTTCTGCAATGAAATAAGGAAACACGAGTGGCGAATGGTCATAAGTTGCGTCCGTCCTCCTTCGTCGGCTCATCCGTATCTCATAATCCCGAGGTGTCTGCGTGTTTATGGTCCCAGTTGTGTGTGTGTGTGTGTTGAAAAGGTGATGGGGGTGGTGGTGGTGGTTGACGGTGGGTGTGAGGCAGTAAATCGGACCTGTATCTAGTGACCCGTGGTTGTAAAGTGTGGGAACTCCGCACGTGGGCGTAACGACTTGGCGCTCGGGGGTTCGCCCCCTCGCTCCGAGGGGCGTGGCCTCCCCAGCATCGCGCCGTCGACCAATCGGAGGACGGCGTCGCGACGCGAACGTCAGCCTCAGTCACATCGTAGCTTCTCGGTTCAGCTGAAGCCTGAAATGTGCTCTGGTTAAATATTTCAACTGGAGTTCATTTCCAACACAAAATCCTCTCTCGACACAACAATAGGATTACAACCTGCCACTTTAGACTAAAGACACACATACACACACTAAACACTACACTACACACACGACACATCATTGACAACTTTCAATAAAGAAAGTCATCAATTTTATAATTGTAACATCATCATCATCATCATCAATCGATTTACGTTCTCATCCTCTCATCCCGGCATCCAAATTCAATTCGAAATTTAATTAAACTCTCCGATTTTAATGCAATATCGCTGTTTGTTATCGACGATTATACAAATTCACACATTTCATTTCTAAAAACTAAAATATTTGCTTGACAAACCAATTGCAATCCATCTGGTTTTTATGCAAATTACAGATCTATAACAAAACATTATTATAGCTACAAAATATTAGATTTATCTCTTTGAATCATAATGAATTTTCTACAATTTACTAGAAATAATTAAGAAGTGTTAATTAGTGAGAAATGTAAACGCAACAAAATTTCTACATTTCCAATCAATTTCTGCTTATAAATTTGATATTAGCTAGAGATTACATGTAACAAATTGTAAATTTGAATTTATGTGTCTTGAAGATTGACTTATTGTGATTAATAATCATTTCAAAACGGAAATAACTATGGTCAATAGCCCTTTGAAGGAGTTGATTATTATATATTTCAATATTATTGCTGCAATAGCTTGTAACAAACAGACAGAAAACGAAATATATCTACAAGAATTTAACAAATCTAAGAAAATCAAATATTATATAACTGTTAGTACATTCAGATTTACTTGTTAAATTAAAGCTTCAGTTGTTGAATGAAACTATATATTATAAATAGATAGAGTTTTAAACGAAAAGTGTAAAATTATTGAAATTTTAAAGTCAATTATTTTGTTGCGAAATTGCAATTAATATTAAGTACTTATTGTATCATGTATCTGGGGAGGCGGTAATCAACTTGGGTTGTCTAAGAATGAAAAAAGATAAAAGAGCAACGGAACAAAAAAAAAGTTCACGGTTGACGTTTTTCCAGTTGTAGCATTATTGTTGTGCAACCCAAGATACGTGTACGTTGTTTTTTTTTCTTCTTCTTCTTTTGCTTGAACTTCTTTCGTATGTTTGTACGTGTGTGTGTGTGTGTGTTAGCAGTTCGGGGGTGAAGGGTGGAACGGTGTTGTCTGGCGGCGCGTTGGAGGGGTGTGTGTGTGTGTGTCGGGGGGTGGCCGCCGGAGTCACCCCCACTCCGCCGCACGAAAGGTAGGGGGGTTGCATGACAAAATGGCCTGCGGACGGGGCCGGTGGAAAAGCGGCCTCCGCCGATCAGTCGGATAGTCGCGTTTCCGCACAGAGCACCACCACCTCCGCAAGAAACCACCTACGACGATACCGAACCACCACCCAACGCACGCTTACGTAACTGCAGTTGCATTCATCGCTGTTCACCTGTCTCCTCCACCCCAATCGTACCAAGGTGCAGGTGCAAACGGAAGCTGGCGCCCGGCGCATCCACCCAACCATCGACGGCTCCAAAATTGATTCCTCCATCTGGGGAAAAGTTCGCTCTGGCCAAGGCCGGAGGATGGGCACAGGTAAATCTTCCGAGATCATCTTCAGCGACAACAAAAGAAGAAACCAGATCAAAACCAGATACATAAATAGATACACGTACATATATATATTTGTCTTCGGATGTGCACCACCTCCTCCTCCTCCACATCTCCTTTGATGTGTAAATTCTCGACTGGCAAAGGGGATTTCGTCCGACCGAGAGGACATGGAAAGAGCGAGAGAGAGAAGAGAAGAGAGGATTACCATCGGATCTGTTTGTGTGAATTCCCTCCAGTGTCCACAGTTGGTTTGCAAACGACAACAACGCGTGCTAAGTACTCCTCCATCCAACCATTTCATCCGGCCAAGAAATAAACAAGTCCACACGAAACATCCGTTTCATCCGCAAACCATCATCAGTCCATCTTCAAACATCATCATCTCTTCGTGTCGACAAAATCTTCTCTTCTCGCACTGCAACAACAACAAAAAAAAAGATATATCAATTAACACTTTTCCAAATCAATCAATTCCAACAATAAGTTGGCATTTAACAAAACGAACAAAACAAATTGTTGTCTTTTGTTTGTTTGGTCGTAAGCAATTTACATCCAGCAACAAATGATTTCGATGCACAATTGTTTCTCCATATCCAATGTCACTATAGTGATTTTTTGTTTACTTTTCAGGCGACAGACTGCTTGATATTCCCTGCAAGGTGTGCGGAGATCGCAGTTCCGGAAAACACTACGGGATTTACAGTTGCGATGGTGAGAACAAGAACAACAGAATTACATTTGCACATCACTAATACCTGTAGAAGTCGTAATAACTCTTTGAATCATAGATGCTTTTCAACACTTTCAAATGCAAAGGCGACACAACTTTTCAACATTTTGCTATTATCAACAATAAAGACTAAATTGTCATTGCAATTCTATGTTTTAAATCGATAAATCTCATTCATCTTTAATTTAATCATTAGAGTTTTGTTAGTAATGGAATCAAAGTGTAATTTATCATCTAAATAAGTATAAGTTTTTTTGCTAATTGAGATACAAATGTATGTGTGTTTTCAGGCTGTTCTGGCTTCTTCAAACGCAGCATCCATCGGAACAGAGTGTACACCTGCAAAGCGACGGGCGACATGAAGGGCCGTTGTCCCGTCGACAAGACTCACAGGAACCAGTGCAGAGCCTGCAGACTTCACAAGTGCTTTCAAGCCAGCATGAACAAAGATGGTGAGTGTTGCATTCCTTTTCTGCATTAAAGTTTGAGAAATACACGGTGCAAAAGAGACAAAATGGACAATTTTTAAAGTGAAAAACTTTTCATCAATTTTAGAATAGAATTATTTCTGGAAAAATCAAAGACATCTTAACCGTATTGCGAAGAAAACTTTATGGTAATCGAGATTTTTCATAGTTTTTTAAATAACTAATCTGATCAAATCTGTGTAAAATGAATTCAAAGATATCGTTTATGTTAAAAACATAATCATCTGAAATCTTCAACACTTTATGAACGAAATAGTTGAATGAAAAACACACGAAACATACATATTACTAATTTTCTTGGAACTAAACAAACTAGAAACTATTTCAATCATCTTTAAAAAGACCATAAAAATAAACGAATTACGAACTAATTCGTATTGAAGAAATATGGTGCAGTATTTCATTTGATTGGCCGTGGAAATAAACAAAAGAGAATCCAATTGTGTTGCCATTAAACAGGCAAAACTTTTGATCGAGTGTGTGGGGGGTGGCTCTTTGCTTTCTATTGGACGGCAGTAAATAAAACAAGCAAACAAAAAGAGAGCATCAACAGCAATTGAAAGTTGAGGTGTGCACGATGCACGGGAAGACAGATGAAACCCGGAACAATAAATCAGCATAAATCACCGGAATTTATTTACGAAATTACCGGGGAGACGAGCAGAGAGAGAGAAAGAGAGACGAGACAGGCGTCGGGTTGGTTGGGTTGCATTATGTAACCTAGGTTTTGTTAGATGACACACACACATATGTGAGTGTGTACATGCAAACAGATAGATTCATGTGTTTGTACACACACACACATATACACAGAAAAGAGAGAGAGAAATGGAAGCTGCGGGGTATTAATTGCATTATTCCGTCGACACAAAGGGATTCGATTTGTCCGTCGCCCTTTTATTACGTTC
>JAFMTC010001349.1:0-17382 GCA_018845635.1 Nicrophorus orbicollis
GTATTAAATTATTATTTAAACTACATGTTATTTTTTGCTGTATCCTCGACAAATGATATATAATCAGTCCATTTTCCCAAGGTTCACAGGGAAGGGAAGGTACACAAATATTCTTAACAATCGGAGCTACATCATGAATTTGTTCTATAAGCTCAAAGTCCGGCGTACCTTGTTAAGAATATCGACATTGATCACGTGACGAGCGTATCCCATTTGGCCACAATCATGGACAATGAATCACTGGTGTATACCAGTATCTCAAGAGAAGTTACAACTTCTACTACTTTACTAGTATGCACAAGTGACTTTCTGTGCACAATTGAGACTTAATGGGAAACGCTCATCACGAATGGAAGGTACACAAATATTCTTAACAATTGGTGTACGTCATGATTTTTTTTATATAAGAGATAATTCATAAGGAGTTTCTTCAGCGTTATGTCCAATTCCGAGTAAACGTTTTTCAATTTCTCGCATTATTCTTGAAGCAGGATCACGTGTTCATTAAAGGTCAGGGCCAAGGTGTCAAGGTACAGCCATTTGCGCTTAAGACTATTTTCAATATTGTTTTTATTCCATTCCAGATCGATTTCTTTCACGTAATCTTTTACTACTTCATTATTCGATCTCAGGATTAGATTGCATGGTTCCAATAACTGTTCATCACTTTTAACTCGCAAGAAACTGCTGGACCTTTCCGATTTGTAAAACTCGATCTCGATTGATTGATCTTCATGGATTATTAATGGTTCGTATAAATCATATCTTTTTTTTTCGGAGAAATGGAAACCTTCAAAAGGGACCACGGCGGGAGCAGGAACCGTGGTACTGTGCGATTTCTACGCACTAATACCACTCCCCCCTCAAACAAGCATGCAGAACCCGGAGTTATCCATTGGCTTTCTGACCATGCTGTTTTTCGTGCTTGTTGCTCCGCACTTCCGTCATCTGTCGTGTACCTAGTCTGCGCTCTGTTCTTCGAGCTGAGCCTTTCTTTCGTCTTGCTCCTTTCTGCTCATAATGTCTGTGATGTACCCAGCTATGATGTTCCAGCTGTCTTCGTTTCTGAGCATGTTGTTTACCAAATTCTCTGGTTCCAGCGTCTCTCCTAGCTTTGCCTCAGCCTCGTGCTTCCGAGCCGCCCACCTGTGGCATATGAAGATGGTGTGCTCTGGATCGTCGTCCTCCTCGCAATACCAGCACTTTGGGGCGCTCTGCTTCGTTATAAAGTGGAGGTACTTCCCAAAGCAACCGTGTCCGGACAGGGTCTGTGTTATGTGAAAGGTTACTTCACCATGACTTCTTCCAACCCATTTAGCCACATTTGGTATCAGCCTTCTGGTCCATGCTCCTTTCGTTGACGCCTGCCACCCTTCCTGCCATCTTAAGACTGTCTGTTCTCGTGCGCTGTTTCTGGTAATTCCGTCGTTTCTTCCCCTGTATAGCTCCGCCCTTTCCTTGGCTAGGAGTTCAATAGGTGGAATTCCCGCGTCTTTTGAGATAGTGGAGTAGGCACTGCACACTCGTATTGCCGCCTTTCTCTGTGCTCTCCCCCGTATTATTCTGTACTTTGCCACATGCATAGCTTTCTCCCAGATTGGCGCTGCGTACACCATCAGAGATTGCACAACGGTGCCCAGCAGTTTTCTTTTGCTGGGTTTTGGTCCTCCCATGTTCGGCATCAGCCTGCTTATTGCAGTGCAGGTCGATGCTGCCCGATGTGCTGCATTGGTGACGTGCTGGCCGAAGGAGAGGCAACTGTCTATCGGCACTCCCAGGTATTTCACCGACTTTGGAGGCACAATGACTGCTTCCGAGACTCGGAAGGTTATCGGTCTTGTTTTCCTTCTTCCAACCAGCAGCACTGCTTCTGTCTTTTCAGGTGCTAAGCTAAGGCTCTGGCTGTTCATCCAGGCTTGTATGTTGGCAACTGCATGGTTTGCCGATTTCATCAAGTCCTCTTCGGTTTTTGCGACCACTAAGATTGCCAGGTCATCCGCGTTCCCCAGCACTGTGACTCCTGCTGGTTGTTCAATTTATAGGACGCCATCGAATGCTATGTTCCATAGCGTTGGTCCTAGCACCGATCCTTGCGGGACGCCGCTGGTAATGGTCATTTCAGCCACTCCTTGTTCGCTTCTGATTTTTAATTTCCTTCCGCTCAGGTAGCTGCTTATTATTTCTGCTATTCTTGTCTCGAAGCCTCTTTTCTCACCGAGAATCTCTTGCCAGGACACTGAGTTGTAGGCATTTCTAACATCCAGGGTTAGCATTGCACACAGTTTCCTTCTGTTCCTTGTACCATTTTTTGCTTCAGTAACAATCGTAATGACTGCTTGGATTGCGTCCGTTGTCGACCTGCCCTCCCTGAAACCGTATTGCCGTTCTGATAGACCCCCTGGATATTTCGGCTTTGAGGCGTCTCAGTATCATCTGTTCGTATAGCTTTCCCATTATATCAATCATGCAGTGCGGCCTGTACGACGATGGGGTTTCGGCTGGTTTTCCTGGTTTCCTTATGAGGACCAATGATGTAATTTTCCACCTGCTAGGAAAGAGTCCTCTTTCTTAGTGCAGCCAATGCAGCATTTGGAAAGTTTTTGATCAGGAGCTTTATGACCTCTGCAGGGACACCATCAGGCCCAGGGCCAATAAGGATCTGTAGTGCCTACAGAACAATTTCCCGGGATGCTGTACAGATATTAGCTGGTGTGCCACCAATAGAACTCCTGGTTAGAGAAAGGTGCGAGAGGCAGAGCGGAGCAAATAGTGAAGATGCCAGAGCTAGATTACTGCAAAGGTGGCAGGAAAAATGGCATACGTAGAAGGGGCCTGGACTCGACGCCTAATCCCAATTAGATGTATCGCAAGTATTCGATAAAGTGTGGCATATAGGATTATACTATAAATTAAAGAAGGCTCTACCATAAGGAAACGTGTTAGGACCTCTTCTGTATATATTATATACTGCAGATATGCCTCTAACTGATAAAACAACTGTTGCAACATTTGCTGATGATACTGTAATATTATCATCGGATGCAGACGCTGCACGTGCATCAGATCATCTGCAATATTCTTTGAACTTAGTACAGGAATGGCCTCAAAAATGGAGAATGAATGGCAATGAATCAAAATCAGTGCATGTTACCTTCACCATAAGAAAAGACTACTGGCTACCAGTGACTATCAATAGAAAAATATACCGACAGCTAATAAAATTAAATATTTGGGTAGGCATCTGAATAGAAGATTGACCTGGAAAGATCACATCCAAGCAACTTTAAATCAAGTTCAGGAAGCTGTACTGGCTACTGCGAGAAGACTCACAAATTTCAAAAGAAAACAAGCTGTTGATTTATAAGGAAATTTTGAATATTGGAATACAGCTGTGGGGAAGCACTAGCAAATCTAATATTGCTATTATACAAAGATTCCCGTCGAAAAGCCTAAGAAGAAACATATGAGCTCCATGGTACATTACATACAGGAAAATATACGAGGATCTTCAAATAGAAACAGTGGAGGAAGCCATCGTGAAATATAGTATCAGATACCAAAATAGGCTAGAAAAACATCCAAATGACTTAGCTATCAATATTCTTGATAATAGCTTAACAACGAACCGACTGAAGCGATGTAATTTACTGGATCTTCCAATGAGATTTAACATCTAAGTAGCAATTAAGGGAAAACCGCCAGTGGGCGCTATCCAATATTAAATTGTCATTTGTCAAGCGTTAAACCATTTACTGAATGTTTTATTATAAAATACATTATAAATAAAAATAGACATTATACAAAAAAAGCAATCACTCGATAAAGATCCCGAGTGCCCAAGGCAAAGCAAAAATGTCCATAAACAACGTAGTCCCGCAGGGCGCTGTCCTAGACCCCCCAATTGTGGAACCTAGCGTATGGCGCATTGGATTAACTGTCATCGTTTACGCGGATGATTTGGCTACGGCAAAAACAGAAGAGGAGCGCATGGAAAAGCAAAATCTGGCTATACGTAATATTCAAGAGTGGTTGTCAAAGAGAGGACTAGCGATTGCGACAGAGAAAACAAAAGCGACATTGCTGATTTTAAGAAGGAAAATTAATTTCAGAATATCGGGTATAAACATAGCACCGAAGAAAACCATTAAATACCGAAGGGTGCACATCGACAGCAGTCTTACCTATACCCAACACATCAGGACAGTAGCTCTCTGTGCAGCAGTGACTACTACATCCATCTGGAAACTGATGTTAAATCTCCGAGGACAGAAACCAAGTGAGAAAAAAGTGCTAGGGATAGTGGCAAGGGATCTATAATGCTGAATGCAGCTCCCGTAAGGGACGAAGTGATGACGGTGAAAAGCTACAGAAGATTGTTTGAAACAGTTCAGCTGAAATGTGCAATCAGGATATGCAGTGCATACCGAACAGGCTCAAGAGATGCTGTGAAAATAATAGCAGAAGTACCACATATAGAGCTGCTTTGTACAGAGAGGAAAGAGAGACTGTCGGGCCTTAGTAAAACCGATGCAGGAGACAGACTAATGCAATCTAACTTAGATGCTTTCTGGGAATGGATATAGCAAGTACCTGCACTTCATCCTGAAGAAGGAGGATGAAAAGTGTTGCTATTGCGAGGAAAATGACATCCCGGAGCATAAGCTATTCAGTTGCCGCAGTTGCTGAAGCACATCTAGGGGCTGTACTTACACCGCAGAATTTTGTCAACGAACTGCTCAAAAGCAGTAACAGCTGGTAGTTAATAACAAGCTATGCGACAGAAGTACTCTCTACCAAATAAGAAGACCAGCAAAGGTTGGATAGAGCGAACGAAGAAAATGGCAGTGGAAGCTAATAATGAACAGGACTAACAGGTAAGACAATCAACATTTCAAAGCAGTAACACTAAACAGGAACTGGATGCTGATGAAGAAGAGGAGAGGTTTTTAGTGGATAAGAATCCCACAGTATCACGATTCCACCGTGGTCCCTATACAAAGCTTTCCTCTTCCCAGAACATAAAATAAATTAGTCTTTAAACGACTATCCTTGAAGTCTTCGAAGAACAATCTTAGCTAGAAGAGCAACAGGTTACTTAAGAGAAGAATGTAACTCTTAGTTAATAAAACAGGAGACCAATACTTATATAGTTGACTTCTCCATAAAAACACTCAACTGTATAATAAAACTACTTAGAAAATTTGAGTTTGATATTCATAAACCCCTCAAAGACTCCACAACGACATAACTACGAGATAATCTAGTGATGTTCAGAGATTTTTCATCCCGAAACACGACATTCATTAATTAGTGGCAGCGGTACTCGAACTCTCAGGTCACGAAGGCACAATCAGAAGTCAGCTTTAATAACCAGGATTGGAGCCAAATCATCAGGAATCAACTCCAGGCGCCAGAGCGGTCAGGTAATTCATCCTTGGTCGAAGCCTACAACGGACGATTCAGCAACGTATCCGGATCGAATTGCAGCAGAGGATAAATCATCTCCAGAAAATACCACGGCACAGAAATCGAGGCGTAAACCGACGGAAAGGAAAAATTCATATTTTATGTAAGTGGAATTTTTATTTCTAGTTGTTGTAGTTGTGCCAAATATTAAACAAAAAAGTTTTCAGTAAGATGTACTAGAAAAACATAAAATTAATATTAAATTTGAAACGTTTTATGTATTAAGTTCAGCTTCGATTAAAAAAATCAGGTCAAAATAAAATAATAATTTAAATTAACATCTTCAACTTTATTTAAAAAAACTTGCATTATGAAAAGTATTAAATCATAAATACGATGGAAATAATGAAACTATAGATGAATTAATACAAGATTGTGATGTTTCATTTGAAGATAAATCAATTTAAAATATATAAAAGCAGATTATTTTATGTATATGTTCAAGTTTAAGAGAAAAAGCAGAAATATTTATTAGAAGAAAGAACAATATAACTTGGAATAAATTAAAACATTGGAGAATAAAATTATATTTATATCGTCAACAAGAAAATGAATCTTTTTTTTTCATATTTCTATAGAATTACTAAATTTCAGATAATATTAAATATAGCATAAATCACACTTTCAATTCAGATATTGCAGAGAGGCATGATGAATTATAAAAATTGGAATTATTTGTAATAGCAAAAAATCCGAATTCGTTAGAAGATGCATTCAAAGTTGCAGAAAATAAAGACAACAAAATTAAAAGGCACATTCGCCAAGAAATTTAATATTTAGAATCTAGAACATGTGTAAAATGTGTACTCACACGAAATAATAACTATTTGATATTTAATTAAAAACGGTAAAATATAAATCAAATTAACTTTGACAAAAATAATTATCAACGTTTTATTGATATTAATAAATAATCTTTTAATATTTGAAAATTAAATATATAGAAAACTAAAATTAATTATTTTTGTCGCCACTAAACACTTCTACTGTGAATAGAAATTGAGATTTCACATTTGTGTTATTTTTTTGTAATATTACAATTACTTTATTTTTTGTGTTAGCGACGAAGAACGACTATTGAAACTTAAAACTTATTTTTAAAAATTCTACAAATCATGCATGAGTTATTAAAAATAATTGACACGTTATGTTCTGTTACGAGAAAAATACTTATTCTTCGCATATTACTCTATATTAAGGAAGGAGGTGTTATGAATAAACGATTATTGTCTTGTCATCCCTTATTATTTAAAGTCTACTGTGAGTACGTGATCCTTACGACGTATATTTCCATATATATTCTTAAACTAATAGCGTTTAGCATAAATATTAAGATCATTATTATATTTTGTTGTGCCCGACCCGATAATCGGTAAACAGTTGTAATGACTACAGAACTTTTTAGCACCCTTTTGGACTATTTTTATTACTAAACATTATTGGGATTAGTAATGACGTATGAAAGTGGATAACTTTCCACTCACAGGGAAAACTCATCCGCTACTCCTAAATATTTTGTAATCAATCCGCCTTCTGGCATATCAGACACTCATAATTATGTTATTTCCTATTCTTAGAAAATCCTGTTTATAGTCTTAGTCCTAGATAGTCCTTAGTCGTTGACCTACATCAATCCATCTATTCATATTTAATAAAGACTTATTTCATAAACCGTCTTCTAACTAGAACTCACATAAAAATCCACTAGGACTCCACAACGAACAATCAACAAGATATTCCAAAAGTCCAGAGAATTCTCATCCCTGGAACGACAAAACTTAAAATAAATTCACGCATGTATATGTTATGGCAGGTATTTTTTATATATCAATAATCTCAAAGCAATTAGATCGATTGGTTTAAAACGTTTCAGTCTTCGTCGAACAGGATCACTGTATATGTTAGTTCAGTAGCTAATTGGTTTGGATGCTAAGTTTAGCTATCTCATCCTTTACAAAACTGAAGTTAGTGTATGTATTCATTTGTAGAGAACCAAGGAACAGTGGTAATTTCTCTGAGCGTCTTCGACTGAAACCTCTGTATCACCTCAATGCTCGAATTGCAGGCAGAGCCCCAAAGTTATCTGCCATAAGTCCAAATAGGCTTTATGATTATCTTGTACCACAAAACTAAGATAAAGAAACTGTTGACCCCATGAACTTAACATTAATTTTCGTTCCCCACTCAGCCCCTTTTGGAAATGAATACATTTTTGAGTAATATATTACAGGAAAGTTATCGAACATAAGTATGAATTTAAGAGAAGAATATAACTCATAGTTAATAAATTATTAGATCAACGTCGTTGTGGAGTCTTTGAGGGCTTTATGATCATCAAATGTGAATATTCGAAGTAGTTTTATTATACAGTTGCCCCAGCTATGACTGTTGGTTCTTTGAAGACTCATTCGAAGACGCTCATTCAAAGACTAAATTATATTACACAAAAATCTATCCATTTGATAAAGGGGTGAGTGGGGAACGAATATGCATTTTAAGTGCATGGAGTTAAGAGTTTATCTTAGTTTTATGGCCCACCCAAATATGAGGGGCGTCGAACGGTGTCCACTGTGTCGTGTCAAAAACCACGTTGTTGGAAATATTCCACAAGCTAGACTAAATAATCAAGTGAACGTATCCGTTTGTATATTTGATGGATACGTAACATGAGTTTAATTGTTTCTTGATTTAATACAATATAGTTCAAGTTCTAAATCTGGCTTCCAGTTGCTACAAATATAGGTAGCTTTTACTGGTCGGCCACAATACAAATTATAAAAATATTTCAATTAAAATTGTACTGCATTACGAAGAGGCAAAGACATGAAGATCTCCATATAGATTTTGTAAGTTATAAAAGCAATGTTTATTAGTAGATACACAGGAATTGCATAAAAATCATTGGATCTGTTTTATAACAAATAAATTCTACCGTTAAAAACCACTAAATTCAGTCTATAGATAGATTTAAGTAAATTAATATTGATATTCTAAATAATAGTAAACATCCATCTGTATAGTTATTAGTCTTTAAATCATTTACAATCCAAGAAATCTATTAGACATAATTTTAAAAAATTAATGATAAAATTCCATAAATAGGTCTAATGATTCTTGAGTTTCTATCATTTATGTATCATAATTTATAAATACTACCAATTAATGTATTATTCCTTTGATTTAAGTTTCCATGAATTATATTTAGATGGCAGAAAGAAAGAACTATGGCCTACAGTCCTTTGCAACAGTAAGATTATATTTTATTTTTCTTTCTTTAGTACTACTCTATTGAGTTTATATTTTTTGTAGTTGTTACAATACATGTTATTATTGTTATTTCATATTTAGAACAATAATTATTATCAAATATATAGTGAATTAGCAAAGTGTCTTGATGATTTTTGAAGTTCCAATTTCTGAAAATTAACAAGTATTAGTATCTGTTATTAAATATTTATTAAAAAGCTACCTTTTTTCTATAAACGTTATGCCCTTTCAATAGTCATAGTCAATTACTAACTTATTTTGTACCCTGACTAGCTAACATTTAGATATTTCTATGCTTCCATTCCATGATTAAATAGGATAATGAATCGAACAATGATTTACAACAAATAAATAAATTATATCTTTATGTATCTGTTATAAAAGCGTTTCCCAACCAAATCTCAACAACTGTTCTTATTATCCGACAGTGCATATGACATTAAAAGGAAACTACATGAATTTCCCATAGTTTATATAATGCCATGGATATAACAATGCAGACTCCTTCGTGAACACTCTGAAGTGAAGCACTTAATATATTTTTACGAAGATTCCTAATCGATACCTTTTTTGACACACAAAATTATATAGAATTCAGGGTGATTGCAATCTAAAATACAACAGACAGTCAACTAATTAATAAAGTTATTATGAAACCAATTAGACTTACTTAATTCTTAACTACTAAGAGTCAACGATGACAGCACCAGAGATTTTTCCAATGCGTTGAGAATTCCTTCGCTGTGTCTGTAACATTGTTCCTACAACTCGAAGAAGTTGTGGCCATCTGCTCTTGCACCTTCAGGTAGTTAGAAAGACAGACATCGTTCCTTTTGTTGAACTGCCACTTTCTATGATCTGCAACCAAGACGTCTTCTTCACAGGTTAGTTTTTCTTTTGCTGATTATGGCTTCGTGGGAGCCGAATCGGACGTCCACCACGGAATGTGTTGTTAGTCATTTCGTCCTCTTTCCCTTCCAACAGTAAGTACATCAAGCAGCTCATAGTCACCGGTCGTTGAAACTTGCGGTGAGTCCTTCGATTTTGTGCACGTGCTCGTTAAGTGATCATCGTCGCACTTAACACAGCGCGTATTCATCGTGCAGTTGCTGGCATCTGTGACATTTTATTTATTCTTTAACTATAAATTTAATACTTACCTTCACATATTCGATCAATTGGAATTTTTCTTTTGCCGTCCCGAAGCCAACTGGTTTCCCTCTATAATAGAAAAATCCTAATGCACATAGTGGTATCAATGCCTCTGCTGCACAAAGAATTTTTGTGTCCATTCCTTCTTGAATCGCAGCCTGCCGATTATTTCCATGGTATTTTGCGAAAAGTCCATGAAAGAATTTTCGTCGGACACTCAAGCGTGGCGTGGCCGAGAGAACCGGCAACACCGCACGACGTTTTTCCCGCGTGACGCGAACTTCTGCATCGTTCGGTTCCAGTGTCGATACGAGAACAATAGGATCGGGTGTTTCCGCCAACGTAGAAACAAAAGTCCTTGCAGCATTTTTATCCGCCAGTCGCCGTCATTACTTCAGAGTCAACGCATCGTTAAGAAGATTTTGCCTTCAGCTTCTGCAGTTTTGTCTGTGGATTAGATTTTTATCTACCTGTTGAACGCACACCTTTCGATTGAGCCTTTTATTTGCACCGTATCAGTCCGAAATCGGCGACGTTTCCACAAACGTCTCCGTCCGAAATCGGCGACGTTTCCACAAACGTCTCCGTCCGAAATCGGCGACGTTTCCACAAACGTCTCCGTCGATTGCAAATGGCGGCGAATTGCACGTCGTGCTGTGCAATCATTCCCACGATTTCGCTTTGTTCGTGGAATGAAATCTTTCGAAGTGTTGCTGCACGCCAGTAATTATTTTCTCGATTTTGCCTATTTATTTGGGTGTGTGGATTGGTTGTATTTACGACATTCCATTTCATTACCGTCCGATGATAGAAGACGACAACGATGAGTCATTTGATGTGCAATGGCCGCACGCTATTTTTTATATTTCTACGTCGTTCTATTTCACTACCGTCCGGTAGTATTTGGCGATCAATCGCTCTAAATGATTTGGTTGCATGCTGTTGCAATCATTTTTTTTATTTCATTTATTAATTGGCTGCGTTAATTAGTCGTTTCTACATCGTTCCTTTTTACTACCGACTACGATGAGTCATTTGATGTGCTATGGCAGCACTATGTAATTTTGACGACATTTCATTTAAAATTTCTTTGATTTTTAACATTTAAATCGTCTGGTTTATAAGAAAAGACACACCGTGGAGATTATTTTGCATATATTTTAAATGTTTTGGCAAACCATATATATATCAGAAATTGTTGTACGAACTCTTATTATTTATATACGCGAATGTACTTACTAAATGTACTAATTAATATGTGTTGACTATATTGAAACACTAACGAAGATTCTAAATTACTGAGTCTATGTAGTTATTATGTCCATTCGTCTAATCGTGCGTATATTTCCGTAATATAATTACAAAATATTACTTTCTAAACATATTCGACCAATTATACTCCTATTATGATAATTCAAAAGTTAGTCTCAGGTGAATTAACGCAGAACCTAGTCTTATAAACATATCTTAGCTAGAGCTGTTGTTATCTGATTATTAATTTAAGAGAAGAATGTACCTAATTATAAAGTAATCCACACCAAAGAAAAGAAATATTGCCTTGCTGCAATCTTTGATATTGCAGGCTTTTGATAAAATACGGCACCCTAGACTCGTCTATAAAATCAAGAAAATACTTCCGTTGCCTTTCTTCCAAATATAAAATATTTTTTAATTTAAATCTCCCAACATCAAATATAATAATCTATTATTATGATAAAGAAAACATTTGCATCACATGAGGAACACGTAAAAAATATTTGAATGCATTTTGACAGACTAAGTGACGCGTTTAGTAACCACAGCTAATAGCACAGATAGGAAAGTCTTTAGTTACATATAAAGTTAATATATTTTTTTTTTATTATCAACGCCAACCACATATAACAACAGGTTATGGGCCCAGTACAAATACAGCAATCGATCAACAAAATACATTCACCATGTGATCATCAATGGTTCACGTATCAAAAATCTCAACAACGAAAACTACGATACATGGAAGATTCGGCTCTTCTAGTAAAAAGACACGTCGGATTACGTAAGCGGCGAAAAGCCAAAACCCCACCCAAGTCGATGCAGGAGGAACCACAGCAGAAAAAGTCGCTCTGAAAGAATGAGGGCAATGTCGGTATCTTCATCTGATTATGCATAAATCCATCTGAATTGAAGTAAATTGAGAGCAGTGAAACCTTACGAGAAATTTTGGATAGACTCGAATCCATTTATGCCTCGAAAGGACCCGCTCGTAAAGCATCCTTACTAGAACAACTGTTACAAAAGGAATATGACATATGAAATCACATTTCATCCTTTTTCGATATCACCGACAAATTGATATGAATGTACGTCGAAATAAATGGAGATTTACAGACCATAATGCTACTATATAGTTTACCGGACCCATTCGAGAATTTCAGATATGCAATCGAATCACGCGACAACATGCCAACAGCAGATATACTAAAAAAATAAAATCCTGGAAGAAAGTGAAGCCAGAAAACAAAAGTCTCCGAACGTTTTGAGAGCATATTGCACAAATACTCAAAGCTTTCAGAAAATTTCTAAGAGAAAGCACATGCCAAACGATGAGAAACCAAAACCATCGGAGAGAAGAATCAACTTGAAATGCTACTATTGTAAAATGAAAGGCCATGTAATAATGGAATGCCTAAAGACGAAGAAATTTGAAAATGGTAGAAACAATCATGAACACTGTACGTTCACGGTACAAATAAATCAACCTACAAACATGTCGTTTATCGACAGTGGAGAGGTGTGAATTGCAAAAATAAATAATTATTTATAAATACCAACATAATAATAGTGGAATACGGATGGCAGACAATAAAATTACACTCATTCGAGCCATAGAGAGTGTCAAGATATTTGCAAATTCAGGCAATTCTTCCAAGTTAGTTCTTTTAATATACATTCAATGTTCTATTTGCACACAAATCTTATTATCTGTCGCAAAGCTAGTGTGACCACACTGTAACATTCTATCGACAAGGTTCTGTCATCAAGGATGAACAAGGCAACGTTAAGTTGCAGATCAAACGCAAAGGCGATGTATTCTACTTGGATCAAAACGTTCAACAAGCCAAATCCGCTATACAAACCATGTCTCAAGCTGAAAATGGCATCGACGCCTCTGTCACATCATTTTCAAGATGTTAAGTTTCTCGTAAATGAGTGATACATCAAAGGACCGACTATCTATTTTCCAAAACAATCCAGGACGGAACTCCATACGAGAAAAAAACCACACGACGACCAAATCTGTATTTCCCGGCGGAAATATGCTCGGATGCATAGCGTTTGTTCTAATATAGCACCAGCAAAAGGAAAATATGATGTAAGAGCAGCAATTCGCGGAAGTTTTGTCTGTTATTCCGAAATATTAAAAGCTATTCGTATATGGATTGCAAGCGAGAAAAACATCTGCATAAGTAGAGACGTAAAATTCGTCCAATAGTCTGATTTCATATCCATGAACACGACTAGTGGAAATCATCGACTACACGAAGACGACTACACTTGAGCCATCGTTCAATATCAATCACAAAAATATCCATGAATTGAATGTGATAAACGAGATTAGAACTGGATTACCGGGAAGACCAAGAAAAACATACCGCTATAGAGAAATAGAAAACGTTCAAGAAGAAAATCCGAGTGCTAAAGGACAAGACATCAACTCCGAAGAAAACTAACCTAGATTGGACGATTCCGAACAAACCTCTAGCGCGATTGAAGTCGGACACGAAACGTTTAATGCAAATCTCTGTCACGATATAACATTTTCTGCAGCATTATACTGTCCAAGCACTGATGATTGGAAAAGAGGAAAGGTATTTGCGATGAGACGAAAAGCATCATTGCTAAGACTGTATGGAAAATCGTTGATCGTCCAAATGATAAAAAAGTTACTGGTTCACGAACCGTTCTCTGAAACAAATACAAGAGCGATGGAACCCTCGATCGTCTTAAAGTATAGATTGTAGCCCAGGAATAAACTCAATCACCTGGTATCGATTACCGTGATTCATTTACCCCCGTCGTGTGATTGAATTCTAATGGCTCTATCTTTATTTATTCTAAATATGACTCAACTCATCGTCACAACTGAATACCTATATAGACATAGATGTGAACTATACATAGAAATATACGAATTAATTCGAGAAACCAGATACAATTTTGGAAGAACGGATCCTTCCATTCTCATCAAAGCTCGCAAAATATCACGAAGACTTATTAAAGGTAAGCTTGTAGCAGCTGGACGTCAATGGCATGAAAAATTGACCATTGTTTTAAAGGAAGTCTGATTAGTCGGAAGACCGACTCATTTCGATTATTGCATGTATACGAACAAAAACAAAATTACTTTCGTACTAGTAAACATAGATGATCTGTTGATTTCCGCCAAGTACCTACCAACTCAATGGGAAACAGATTATACAACTTTTATCCAATCGCTTCAAAATAAAAAATCTGGGTCAGCCGAAATTCTGTTTAGGCATCTAAATCAACAAGACAAGGTGGAGCAGGCACCTCACACAATCTAACAACATACGAGAACTACTGGAGAAATTCAATATAACTGTAAACCCGTACACCAACCTCTTGTTGGTTCAACGTGATTTCCAAATGGACGAAAAAGACTCAGCCAAAGCCTCCTTACCCCGTGCCCGGTAGGCGCACTCATGTTCGTCGCAGTAGTAACTCGACCGCACATTGCCCACACAGTGATTATCCTGTCGCAGTTCAAAGAGAGAAATAACAAAGTCCTTTGGATCGCCGCAAATAAGGTCTTACTATATCTCTAGGAACACACCCTTCGGGATATGAATATGCAGATTGGGTAAATAAAACGAATGATCGTAGATCCTATACAGGTTTTATGGTTACTTTGGTAGAAGCTGCCATCACATGGGAACGGCAAACAGCGCACCCGTTGCATTATACAGCACCGAAGCCGAATACTTAGGTCCTTTCAGCCGCTGCAAAGAAATCATATTTGAAAACAATTCATGAAGGAGTTGGTATTCGATTCCATAGCCAGTCCACAGTTCTATAACAATGGAGCAATCAAGATAGTCGAAAGCGCCAGTTTCCATCCGAAAACGGCACTTCGACATAAGACACCATTACATTCGAGAAGTCTTCAGGAGAGAACCAGTTACTCCCGAACTAAACACGAATATTGCTCACAGGGAATGGGCATTTCTTCCAAGAAAGTTAAGACAGCTCAAATTAAGGAGTGTTAGAATTGTATACAAGCTTGCTACCAACAACTTAGTCGTAATGTAACAGTATAGATTAGTTTCTTTTAGATGTCTATCTATAAGCATTCCATACACAAGTTGTTCTTTCTTCAATCGACCAAAACCACCTATCATAACAACAATAATTTTAGGAATTACTGTTTTAAAGTCCTCCATGTTTGCGATCAACACCTCACTATTAACATATTTTTTTTTAATGAATTGTTCCTCATCCATTTATACAGATGGCAAGTATACATAGGAACAATTTCATATTCGCCAATTTTGTTATTTACTTTGGCTCTTTGTTCCTGGATATATATATTCTTGACTGTTCTAAAAGAATTTTCAAGGCAAAACAGTTTGTTGGGCCTAGGTCACATACAAGTGCCGAAACTATATATCCTATATCTGCAACCTTGTTAGAATGTCTTTTACTATGGTGGCAAATTTTGTGGAAACTTGAGTGAAAATACAATTTACAGAAAATTTCCACTTCCTGTAAAATACTACTCACCATAAAGACCTGAGCATGATCTGCTATTATACTTGTCCTATCGTAACCGTCATCGTCAAATCCATTAATCACGCTAATTCTAGTCCAAATGAAGAATAATCGACATCTCGTAAAAATTAATGTAACAAGTTTATGCAATACTACTGTTTTCATGAATGTGCTTTGAAGATATCTTTTAAACCAGGATCAATAATTATTTATCTACCAAAATTTGTATTTGTTAATTTTAAAACTTGAGACAAATATCAATAGCATGATTTTATCCTCTTTGAAAGGAATAATATTTTCCACTGCTTCGCTTCCAAATATTTCGCAATTGACATTTAAAAAAATTTGGGATATTTTCATCTAGTTTAGAGATTGTTTAGAAACCTTACATTTTTTACTTATTTTTTGTTCTAAATTTGTAATGCGCTCTTTCCGAAGATTAATATTAACATTTGCAACAGTATGTACCATCATCATACTATCATCATCTACTTCTACGTGATTTAAATTCTCGGTTCATGTAGGAAAATCGTAATTGAAAAAAATGGTCTTTAATTAAGTTCTCAGTAGTAAGAAAATTGTATACCCGTTTCCTATTTCTAATCTCCAAATTGCTTAAATTACGAAGCGAATAATTGTTTGCAGTTTTTTTTTCCATTTACGAATAATCAACCGGGGGAAATTTCCTCATTGAAATATTATCGCCAGCTAAAGTTTTGTTCGGACGAGAACCATTCTTTTTTTTATTATTAAATTAAGTTTAAAACAAATTTATGGCATTCTGCCTCACAATTATTTTGATCATTGGGTATGAAAAGGATTATTTGTTGAATCGACTAAATAAAAAACTTCATATATTTATTGTACGTAAGCGGCGAATGGAGAGAGCTGGACGTGGAGCGAATCTTGTCATCCTCCTGATCTGCTTCCAGAGGATGTTGTCGGTGGGGCTGAGGGTGTTCAGCTTTGTGCGCTAGGCCTAGTTCCGGTGCTCGTTGAACGCTCGCTTGATTTGCGCCATCGAGAAGTTCATTTCCACCTTGTCATCCGGGAGTCTGATCCGTCTCGAGATAAATTTCAGTGTGGCTCTCTGGATTGCTTCCGTCAGGCTCCTGCGTGGATGGGCAAATCCCAGGCAACTTAAGTCGCATGTCCAGCTCCTTCCTGAATCTCTTCCAGTTCCACGCAGAATGACGTGCATTAAAGTCACCGACGAGCAGCGTCTTGTCCTCAGCCAGAATAGAGTCCAACTCTCCTCGGCACATTTGTTCTTCGGCGGGTTGTAGGCTGCCACCAGCTTCACTTTGTTCTCCAGTTGGACGGCCAGTAGCTCCAGCTTGGAAGCGAGCACCGGGCTGGAGAAGGTGACTTCTTTGAAGCGGATGGAGTGGTGGACCAGGATGATTAGACCACCGGCGCCTTTCTTTCGATCCTTCCTGACGGTGGTGTAATTCCTGACATAGAAGGAATCGCTCGGACCAAGTTTCGTCTCGTTGATGCACATCAACTTGATGTTGTTTCGCCGAAGGAAGTGCGTCAACTCTGCTCTCTTTGTTGTTACGCTGTTGGCGTTCCAGCTGCAGACCCGGAGAGGATCAGTTCTTTGGCGAATCGGTCGACGATGATCAGCTGCTGAACCGGATCGTCGGTCTGGGCTAGGGCCTGGACCATCCTTGCTGCCACCTGGATAATCAGAGTCAGGTTTACCGTTTTCACCGTTTCTTC
>JAFMTC010001349.1:18903-37209 GCA_018845635.1 Nicrophorus orbicollis
TGTCGGCATTGCGGCCTCGAGCGATGGAGGCTATCGTTGGGTTGGAATGGTGCTCAACTTTGCTGACGTAGAAGTTCTGAACCATCATCCGGACGTAGTCCTGGATATGTTGACCTCCTCTTGCATGTCAACGAACCGCGTTTTCCTGTCCCCTTTGAGAGCCAGGCGGAGTTTGTTTTGCTAGCTCTGCGCCAGTCTGGAGAGTCGTACGTCATGATCGGCCGCAAGATGGATTTGTAAATGAGCAGCTTGTTACTGGTGTCTAGCCCGCTCCTCTGTGCCATGAGCGGGTAGAGATTCCTCATCACGCCGTAGAGACGGGCCACCGTCAGCCGCATGTGCTCCTTGTGGGTCTAGCCCTTGTCCAGGTGCACCCCCAGGTACCTGATGATTTTTCTGTCAAGTACGGTACGGTTGGTGTTGAGTCCCTTCGGAATGTCGTTGATGTAAATGGTGAACAATACCGGAGGGAGCACCGACGCCTGGGGCACACCGGCAAGGACCTTCGTGGCGCTGCTGACGTTCTCATTCACTTTGACAGTGAGGTTGCGGTCGGTAAGGTAACTATTAATTAGTGGTGCCGGAAAACAGTACCTCCAGCATTTTGTGAATCACGCCGTCCGTCCAGACGCGATCAAATGCCTTCTCCAGGTCGACGAGCTCCACCGCGGTGGCCTTCCGATCATTGAAGTCTATGGTGATGTCGTTGACCAGCCTGGCCACCTTATGAACTAAGTTGTGCGAGGGATGGAATTCGTTCTGCTCATCGATCAGGATGTTCTCGGTGATGTTGCCTCTGGACGCGTGGCTGGATGACTCGCTCGCGCTATCGAGCGATCATTCAGTCTGCTGGCGGTGTTTTGGGATCATTCGAGCCGTCTGATGATCTTGGTAGTTCGGGCTTGGGTCCCGCATTATCTCTGTTGCCATCCGAAGTAGTATTAGCAGATTCACGGTCAGCCTCCTTTCTTCTCGGACCTACAGGTACTCTCTGTATACGCCGCTGCGGATATCTCATATGGGTTGGCTTGTCGCTTCCTCCTTCTACTCTGTTATTCATGGCGAGGCGCGAGAATCCTGTGACCACAGGCAGTTAGCGTACAGTTTTTGGGATCTTATTGATTATTTTCAAGTACACCGGATAGGTCACTGAACTCGCGGTATGTGGGCCGCTGCAATTCGTGCACTTTGCAGGAGAGTCCCTTGGCTTCACGCACTCTGAGGTAAGGTGCTCACCGTCCCACTTCACGCACCGCGCGGGCATCGTGCAATTTCCACTCGCGTGACCCCACTGTTGACACCTGTGGCACTGGCCGATTAATCGGCGGTTTTTATACATTTCTATACGCACTTTCACTCTTTCTATGAATTGCACCTTTTCCCGAACTGCACCTAAACTCACTTCTTTCTTCACGTTGAAAAGGTTGATTGAGTTGAACTTCCCAGTGGTCTTTGGTGAAGTTCACGTCCTCTTCAAGAAGCGCGGCAAGCTCGGTTTTCAATTCGGTTGGTTCAAATCCTTTTTCGAGTCCCTTGATTTCGAAGCTATGCGTTGCTTCTCTGTGAGTGTAGGTGTACATGCCCATGCATAGAGTCGGTGTAGATGGTGGTTGATTTTTGCCGATACTGCAATCGATCGGAATTGGCGGCACTCTGCAATTTTGCAGATGGTCTCCCTATTCAATCAGACGTCGATGATGATTGGCGGCGGCCTCTTGGGTCTGGATCCTTCATTTGTCACTGTTTCCTTTGGGAGCGTCGGGAGGCGATGACATTCCATTCACCGTTGAAGTCCTCCGCATCATCGTTTTCGCTTGTATTGCTCGAATCATTTTAATGACGTGCATCGCTCGGTCTTGGCATCGACTGTTGAACAATGGAGTCCACGAGGTTCACCACATTATTTACTCGTGGGGCACGCATTTTCACATTCACAGTATAAATCTTTCTCTACCCATGTGAAAAGAAGTTTTGTCAATTTTATACATTATACATGAAGATACTCTCACCGTTAAAGTGTCATTAGTCTATCTTTGTCTCCTCGCAATCCGTTTGAATCCATCCAGTTCTGTGGCCTATCGGTGGACGGGTTTTTCAAAGCTTCTTTGACGTTCTACTTGGGCGAGATCCACAAGTTAAAACAGCAATTTCGGTTGTTGAAGAACTTTGCTACTCTTGCGAAAAGTTTTCCATCATTTCGAATTATTATTCACTTTTGATAATGATAGTATCATAGATTTTTTTCATTTATGTTTTTTTGCATATTCTAAAAACTATATTGTAGCTTATCATGTTTATCAACAATTTCTGAATAACGTTTTAAAATGTTATTTGTAGAATTCAAATACTTTCCAAATAAAACTTTTACAACAAATTCTAGTAATTTATAAATAAAATCATGTGTGTGATCGCAATTCTTGAAATTAATTTTTCCTTTATCTCTTAAATATTCTTTTAGTATAATTAAAATGAGATATATCGAATATAGGAACAATTTCACAATTGCCAATTATTATGCTCGCCTTGGTTCCTTTCTTTTATGTATATTCTTGAATTGTGTAGAAGAATATTAATGCAGCACAATTTGTGCCATCTTGATCACATACACTTGCTACAACTGTATACCCTATATCTGTGAGCGTAGTAACTACATCTTTAATAAAATGGCCTATGGTTCAGGATTTCATTGACTTTCAGCAAAATTATGACTTACCGGAAAATTACACATCCTGTAAATACTCCTCACCATAAATGCCTGAGTATGATTTGCTTTTCTAGGTAGATGGTACAAATGTGGAGGAAATGTTAATGCCACCAGTCTTCAACTACACTGTTTTCACCACGATGATCTTCGAATGTTTCAATATTGTTTAATCCAGGATCAATTCTAATTAGACTACTTAATCTTAAAAATGTTGACATTGATGGTAAATTAAAATAATTAGAAAATAATTGATATTATGCTCTACTTTGTCATCTAAATCAGGGGTTGGCAACCTTTTTCGGACGGCGGGTCATTTTCAAAATAAAAAAAAATGGACATTCAAATGTCACTTAAATGGGGCTTTTGTATCATATATGAGTATGAATATTATAGAAAATAAATATTTTTTAGTGACATGACATGCTTTAATAACAATAATGTTAGAGAACAAAAATTTTACAATTCTTAAAATGGAATAAAAAGAAAATATAATTCCAGTTACATACGTAGAAATATATAAATATGTAAATATAAAATATTAAGGAAATTTGCTACAGTTTTCCGAAAATCATAGGAAATAAGACAATAGAATCAAACTGACGAAATTGTATAAAAAGTTTTTATTGTTCTGTTCTGAATCTTCTACTCTAGAAAGAGCATACTTCCATGCAACTTCGTCTTGCGAAACGTGTAGCCAGTCTATGACTTTTAAACTTGGAAATATAAAAAAACAAAAAATTCAATAATATAGACAAATATTGCAACCCTATTCTTTCTTCTATTTTTGCAATCTATTGTACATTATATCTGTCTAAAATATTTGAGTTCTTTCGATATTACCATTTTATTATTTTGGTCTTCGAAGACTCCTTCGTGCACTATAGACATGAAATCAGGGATAAGTTTTTTTTTTAAGTTACGATATTATCTTTATTTTTACTGAGTGTTTACCTATGTTATTATGCCCATTAGGGTTTCCGGGAACTTCCAAGTTAACCCCCAAAAAAAGAAACTTCGCCTTGGGTTAATTCGTAGACAACACGTCTCTAACCGTCGACGATCTATGCAGGTCCCGGTATGAGGCGTGTTAAATAAACTATACAACATCCAAGTCGTACCCACTGTAAAATACTAAATACTCACATGCACGTATATATGTGTGTATGCTTATGGATGTGTACATTAAATTATTTAATATTATTTAAAAAAAAGGAAAAAGGAAAAGACAAAATAAGACAAGTAATATTAATTAAGATCCATTTCACAAAGTCTCACTCTCACTCGTTGATGACTTCCCTCTTGATGTTGGCTTATCCTTATGCTCTTTAGGTCAACCAAATCTACAAAAAGAACATCAGTTAATAATGCATTATAAAAGGATGTTTAAACTTACTCATATAATCATGTTAGATTAATTTACAGTACAAGTGTTTAGTTTACTTATGCCTACTTGCATATAAGAAAAAAACGTTTTTGTAATGAATCTGGTTTTGGTAACTTTTCTAATTTGTGGCATAAAATGTTATTTAGGATTTGCAAATATCTTCGAAAAGAACTTTTTATAGTGTTTTCTATTATTACATTGACCAATTCCATTTTATGTGAGCATTCATTTAAATTAAATTTTACATTTTCGTTAACATTACATTTTAATGTAAGATCAGATCATCTCTGTTCTGTATAACTTCTGGAAAAATAGATTGCGAAATATTAAATATATTTAACATAGATAGCAGAAGAACCTATGAACAATACATTCTATAATAATCCAAAGATTTCGCCTGCTGCAATTCATGAAAAGATATTGCTTTCGTTGCATAAATATTTTTGTTGTAAATAGAACATTTTTCTTTAATAACAAATTTTTCTATTGCTTTTAAAATATCTATCTTCAGATTAAGAAGTAATATTATTACAATCAATTTTCTGAGAACTTAATTGTGGTGTTTCATAAGATTTATTTATAAATAAATTAATGTCACAAAAATCTGTCTCGCAATTTGTGCTGCCTCTTACATTGAGAACTGAAGCGTTATAAATTATAAATACCGAAAACCTATTTATAAATAAAGTGCATGATGGCTTAGTATCAGGCCCTTGCATTTGTCTCAGTTGCCCAAAAGTATTTTCAAGAGGTTCTTGTTTGATCTCGATTGGAGATATTTTAATTGTATCTTTTCCAATAAAATTGTATGTAAACTAATAAAACCCTCTAAAGTTTTTACAAAGTTACGCAATAGCGGTGGTTGCTTAATTTTTCTATCTGTAGTGCCGCTGACAAACTTCATCGTTTTGATCACTTCCTTTGCCTCATACCAAAATAAAAGGTGGTTTGATTCAGTGTAGCACATCCATTTAAATTATCATTTACCACTGAAACAGAATTCAAACTATCGAACACATCATTCATAAGTTTACATAACTTTGATGTGCCCAGAGATTCCGATGAATATTTTTTCCTCCACGACTAAAGACTTGTACTGCTTTTAGTACCTTCATTTTATTTATTTTATCGGCATACACATACATTGCTGTTGTTTTTGGTAAAATTCTTATTTCCATTGATGTGTCAATTAGGTATGTTGTAAGTATGTCATCCCAACTGGCCACCAAGGATTCACCATCAAAAATAAATTTTAAATTTTGATTCAATAAATTGTTCCTCATACATTTGATTAAATTACATATATCAAATAGAGTAACAATTTCAGCTTGACCAATTTTAATTATATTTGCCTTGGGTTGCTTATTTTCTTTTATGTATGATCTGTTGCATTAGAATAAAATAATATAAAATTTAAAAAGATTTCATATACAAATGCAAAATAAAAACAAACAAGAAAAGAACAGAAAAACGAATTTACTTGAAATTTTTAATGAGAAATAAACATGTTTAACGCGCCGTGGGCGGCGTGTTGCTCATCCCTGAAATAGAGCAATAAGTGTGACCTCAGAAGAATCTTTGAACAATGTGTTCTAAGTTAATATTCACTATAAGAGTACTTCTGCTTCATTTTACGAAAATAAAATCCATCTCTTGTGTAAATGTTATTATTGCAAATGGAACATGTATTTTTTACAACAAATGTTTCTATTTTTTTAAACATCTACAAAAAAAATAGGCAAATATTATATTTTCAATAGGTAAACCTCATGAGTGGAAGGAGTTCAGCCTGTCCGACTGAACACTTCTTTGCCAGAGAGTCAAGAGACTCCTCACAGAAGGCAGTCGTCGAAACCGGAAGCAGATCCCAGTTCCCCCGGACGCCCACCGACATAATACCGGTAGGTTCCAGGTCGAACGAGAAATGTTCCTGTGGAGACGGACCGGGCGAAAAGCGAGCCCAGTTCACATTGTGAACTGGAGGATCATTTGAGAATTTCTCATGGACCCTCTTCGCGTTTTGGATGAGTTTAATAAACTCCCTCTCATCTTGAAGATTCGCATCATCAGCCCAATCATCAGAGCCTAGATGGTCCCACCTCACTATTCCGTATCGGATAAGCGGAGGAAGGGCCTATGACTCGGGAGAGTCATCGACGAGTTTCTCCTCATCTAGGGCTATGATGGCCTTCTCAACATCCTCTCTAGAAATCCCAACCCGGGAGAGCAATGCTTTCCAGGGTTTGGAATAGTCGACAGCACGAAGACATTTCTTTCGTGCATTGTCGCGACGTTTCTGGAGAGACGTTTTCTTTTGCGGAAACACAACTGCGCGGGTGCCTCCTGTGGGGCCTGGCGCCCTGGAAGATTTTCCAGGGGGTTGGCGCCCTGGAAGATTTTCCAGGGGGTTGGCGCCCTGAGGTTCCAGCAGTGGGGACTTTCCGATCTCCGGAGAATTCTTCCGGGGGGTTGGGTTAGCTCCCCGCTGCGCTTTCCGAACCGGAGTGTTCATGACCACATCGGGATTGGGAAGGACGGGAACACAATGAGATAAAGCCTCACTGAGGGTACCAATCGTGTTCGCCAGATCCAGCGCAACTGAGGGAGCGGGCGTGTAACGCGCTCGCAAGGCTGAGGGTAGTGCAAAGTGAGAACAAACCGAAACTACGATGCTCTCGCAGCCGTCTAGCGCTCACGCGCGACCCAACCCCTGGGTTCAGGATCTCTGCGGCCTGTCGAATATCGACTAGGTCCTGGAGACTCACCTGTTCCCTCCTTACCGCACAAGTTCTGATTTGTCCATAATACAGTGGCAATCGCCTCTCAATATGGTCAAGAACAGCAAGAGCAAGGATGTTTCACTGATTATGAGTACTACTTATAAGCAGTTGAGCACTTTGGTCTATTGCAAACCTGTGAGTTCCGAATTCACAGACGTTCGAATAGAACCGATTTTCAATAGGTACATTGTTAATGTATTTAATTGACAATTGATTCGTCAGTTTTATTTAATTTGCTTGATCTGTAGAGCCACAAAAGTCTGGTTGACAGTTTGCGCCTCTAGCATTACAAAGTATATTATTTACTACAAACGTTGTAAATCTATTAATAAATAAAGCACACGAAGGTTTAGTGTTTGGCCCTTGCATTTGTCTTAATTGTCCAAATGAATTTTCAAGAGGATCTTGGTTAAACGACTTTGTTGGCATATATTCCAAATTCAAATTTTGTAACAAAATAGAGTGCAGATTAATAAATCCTTCTATTGTTGTTACAAAATTTCTTAGGACTGGTGGCTGGTTATTTATCTCATTTCTCTTATTAATGAATTTCATGCTTTTTAAAACTTCCCTGGCCTTAAGCCATTCTTGTAAATGATTTGATCCCATTTTAATACTCGGTTTTATCACTTTTTTTTGTTTAACTTTAACATTTTTAATTTTATTTCTATACCTAAATTTAGACTATCAAATAACTCATTTAAAAAGGAACATAAGGAAGCTGTGCCCTTTGATTCTGGTGTAAATTTTCTCCCACTAGGACAACAAATGCCACTTGAGTTATATAATTTTATTGATATAGCTACCGAGTTACTAAACACTTGCACAGCTTTTGAAACTTTCATTTTGGGAATTTTGTCAGACATGTCTTTCTGTTAATTTGATTGGTATTGCCCATTTCTTTTTAGATATATTAATAAAATAAGTTGTTAAAATATCTTGCCAATTGGCAGTTAAGGCTTCCCCATCTAAAGTAAATTGAAGATTTTTATTTAATAAATTGTTCCTCATACATTTAATGAGATGAGATATCGTATATAGGAACAATTTCACAATTGCCAATTCTTATTATATTTGTCTTGGGTTCCTTATTTTCTTTTAAGTATATTCTTCTCGAATTTTGTAACAGCATATTCATTGCAGCACAATTTGTAGGACCTTGGTCACAAATAATTGCTGCAACAATATACCCTATATCTGTGAGTCTATTAACTATATCTTTAATAAATCGGGCTATGGTTGAGGATTTAGTAGTACTTTGAGTAAAACTATAACTTACAGGAAATTTCCACTTCCTGTAAATACTCCTCACCATAAATACCTGCGCATGATCTGCTATTCTATTTGATCTTTCAAAATCCACAAACCATACCACCTCTTCTAGGTAGATAGTCCAGATGTGGATCAACAGACATTTCATCAAATGTTAATGCCACCAGTCTCTCTTCAACTACACTGTTTTATATACGATTTTGTTGACATATATTCTAAATTAAAATTTTGTAACAAAATATAATGCAGATTAATAAATCCTTCTATTGTTATAAAATTTCTGGTGAACTTTCTCTTATTAACAAATTTCATGTTTTTTTTTAACTTCCCTGGCCTTAAACCATTCTTGTAAATGATTTGATCACATTTTACACTCGATTTTACCACTATATATTTTGTAACTTAACATTTTAAATTTTATTTACTATACCGAAATTTAAACTATCAAATAACTCATTTAAACATGAGCATTAGAAAGATTTGAATTATATAATTTTATTGATATAGCTACCGAGTTACTAAACACTTGCACAGGTTTTGAAACTTTCATTTTGGGAGTTTTGTCAGGGAAGACATGTCTTTCTGTTAGTTTAATTGGTATTGCCCATTTCTTCTCTGATATATGAATATAATAAGTAGTTAAAATGTCTTGCCAATGTTGTTTTACAGTAAGAATGATCATTATCAATATGATTGTTATCAGTAGATCTATTACTATCATTAACAATACTCATGTTTTCTACTGTTTCACAATAGGACAGGTCCAAATCAATAAGATTGTTACTATCATCAACAATACCAATTTCGTTAACTACATCTAATAAACGGGGTCTCAATATGTAGTTTTCAGCAACATGAAGATTGCATAATCTCAGTCTGTTTGGAATGTATATATCATCCATTTTATTTAGTGAATCATTGCCTGTGGAGTTTTTCAAATATATAATAAACAATGGGGAATTAACGGGTGGAAGCATTCTAAAGCCTACCTTGTCGCTTTGTGTAAGACATCCTTGCATGCAAAATTTGCAAACCATCCTAACATACAAAATACATTAATTGAGATGTTTTAGTAATTATAGTATTGGGAAAAATGGGACACAAATTTAGAAACGAAAATAAATAGAAATGAGACAGTAGAATCTAACTGAGGAAATTGTATAAAATGTTTTTATTTAAAAATAAATAATCATTTGAATAAATTCAGAATAATCTCGAAATTATCCGAGGGTAAACAATGTTGCCAACCTATAACAACTGGTGGCACAATTGAGATGTTAATTAACTCTCTAGACAATTACCAATTATAAAACACTATACATGGGCAAATGCGCGCATACACAATTCACTTTTAATTATATATGTATTAAATTATAAAATATACAAGTTCACAAATAAATATATTCTTATTTAATATAACTTTCAATTCGAATTGCACCCTGTCCGTCGAAGCTTAGAGATCCAACATTAAGTATTGAATTAAAAAGAATTATATTAATAAATATATCACCTTTATCACATATTCCTTATACTATTTTTGATATAAAATTGTTTATTCTCCACAATTTAACGTTCCATTTCCATACAAGCTAAAACAAGCAAAATTAAATTAAGATTTAAGTAAGAAAAAGATGGAAATTTACTTGTATTAATCAAGAAGAAGAAATTATCAGTAAAAGTGTTTAGTCAAGAATTGTTTTCTATGAGACAGCTCTTCTGCATATTCTAAAAAGCTGTGTTGCATCTCATCATTTTTATGATTTAAAATACTATTTTTTTATATATTCTGAAAATCTTTGGTATGTGGACATTCCTTAAAACTCCGAAACACTTTTTCATTCATATTATTTTTCAATGCTAAATTATCTTATCTGGTCCGAAGAGCACTGTAACACTTTACCTTTTCCGACCCTTCATCACGAGTATCTTTTTTACAAGAAATTCTGACATATCATTCGCGTATACTACCATTTTATTTCTTCGACGTCTTTCTACTTCGTTGTGACTCGCGCTTCCCCTTGGGTACTCCTTCAGAGGACTCTTGTTAAACTGACGACTCTACTCACTGAGATATTTATATAGAACATGAATAATTCTATAATCTCGACTTATCCGGTTTTAAACAAAATTAGTGAATTGTTAAAAATTTTACCAAATTATTTTTAAGACATGGATTTTAATATTTTTTATGTAGATTTGTATAATAGTTATAGTGGTTACATTGTTGTGGAGTCTTTGAGTGGTTTATGAATATCAAATACGAATATTCCAAGTAGTTTTATTGTACAGTTGAGTGTTGAGTGTTTTTTTTTATGAAGAAGTCACCTATATAAGTGTTGATCTCCTGTTTTATTATCTAAGAGTTACATTCTTCTTTTAAGTTAGTCGTTAGTTCCAAAACTAAGACTGTTCTTCGAAGACTCTCTTTCAAGGACGGTCGTTCAAAGACTAAATTATATTACACAAAAATCTATCCATTTCAAAAAGGGTTGAGGGGAATGGAATGCATTTTACGTGCATGCGGTTAACAGTTATCTTAGTTTTATGGTCCACCCAAATATGAAGGGCGCCGAACAGTGTTGACCATGTGGTCACAAAAACCACATTGTTGGAAATATTCCACAAGCTACTCTAAATAATCACGTATAAGTATCCATTTGTATATTTGATGGATACGTAACATATGTGTTTAATTGTTAAGAATGATGTGGGATTATGAGATATGCATATCAATAATATAATAAACAATAATAAAGTGATCATCCACGACAATGTATACATCAAAATTAACTATGCATTACATCAGTACGACATCGAACAATCCGGATTCACTTTAAACTGTTTAAAAAATTAAAACAAACTAATTCTAAATTGAGCGAAATAAATTTTGAAAAATTGGTACTGAAAAAACATCTCTATTAATCACAAACAAGTGACTAAAGGCTAGCGACTTAAGTAATTCGGCCTTTTCAATTCATTTATAAATATTTTCTTTTGTGTTGCAGCAAGAGTATTTACAATATGTTACATGTTCATGACTCGATATATTTACGCATTTGCATAATACTTGTATGTGTTTGGATATAGGCGAGAGATAGGAGGAAATTAAAGCCTTTCTGGTCTGTTGCGTTATATTCGCGTGTTCGTCCTGTTTACATCATGATTTGAAATAATTATATTTATTGCAACTTTCACAAAGAAATAACAACTATTACAACAAATTCAAATACGTTTTATGTAATTCGAATGACAATTACTATAACAATTACATTATTTGCTTAGAGTCTTAAATCTGAAAACATTAATGTTTTTTCTAAACCACGAATCACAGTTAAAATATTAACAATTACATCATCTTTTTGTAGTTTTGGTAATTTATGGATAATTATTATATATATTTTTTTTATTTCTGAAAAGACTAATGTTTTTTTCTAAACTACCAGTTAGGTTATATTCTTTTAATTATATAATTCTTGCAAATTTCTGAAATCATTAATCGTTTTTTTTTCGAAACTACGAATTACAATATATTAACAATTACTTCATCTTTTTAGTTTTTGTGAATTGTGTTCAATAATTATATTTTTTTTAACTTATTTCTGAGAAGATTAATTTGATCTTTTTCTAAACCACCACGTTTCTAATTTAGATTAGTAAAGGTGGATGAGTATGGGTTGGGTCTGTGCTGGCAGCAACATTGGGAGTGGCTCCCTTCTTCAGGCACAATTTTACGGCGAAGGACCAAGTTGCGGTGCGGTGGACTCTCATAGCGTTTAGTCAATTCCCAATCTATATTATATTTATCCGCAATTACCGTAATATATTCTATAATATCTGCAGCTGATCCGGACAAAACAGACGTTAAATAATAGATTTTTTTGTATAGATGCAATATTTGAATTGGAGTGTATCAATGTACCGAACATATCCCTAAAATATAACCATACATCGACATTACCACAGAAAGTTCCTAAATCTATTGCTTGTTGATGATGTTTGCTATGATAACAAATCTTACTACGGTTGTAATTTAGCCTTTGCATTGCTTGGACCTACATTCAGCATTTCAAGTATTTGTGGCACTTTTACCACCCACATCTATTATAATTAGGCACTTTTATCTGGATCGATATGGACCAAATATTACAGCGAAGAACCAAGTTGCTGTCGTAAATAAGAAACTGTTCCTGCTTAGATTGATTCTTGTTTGATTTTTGTTCCAGTGAAACGGAAGCTTTTGATTTCACTGTTCAATTTTGGGCTGATCTTCTCATTTAACTTTGCATCTTTGCCACTTTCAATGTGCATGTTTATGAGGGTGATGAGCTTTGTAATAGTGGTCAGTTGAACACTGGACTCCAATTGAACATTGTCTTGGGTTTCCCCCATTAAGAAGGAAAGATGATGGAGGGAGCGGAAATTCGCTAACCGGTAAATGGGTGCACTTCTCGTTACGAGATTAGAGTCTGTTTATTGAACACAGCGAACAAGTAACAGTACAAGCTCCGGAGCTTGAAAAATCTAAACTTTCACACTTTTTTTAGATGAATGATTCAGAATTTACAAGAGGTCGCCTATCATTTCATCGTTCAAAAATCACCAAATAGGGGGTTCTTATTAGGTGAAGGAAATCGACTTCAGGACACTATCCTCCTTCAGCCGTATGAAAACTTGTGGCAACACATGTATATGGAAATTGATTATAATAGTGTCGATACAAGTCAAGACTTGTTACAAAATAGATTCCGAAGTTATGATACTATACATAAAAATAGAGGCATCTCCTGCATTACAAAATGCAAATTTAAAAAAAGGTGAATCTATGTTTCGTCGCCGAAAAGAAATGTCTATCAATGCTGACAATCAAAGAACAGTTATACTTTTTGAAAAAATTATGAAAGGTGTCAACTGCGCTGATTAATTGTCATATAACGACACGACACATAAAAAAAATGAACGAAAAGCACAGTGATGTTCTTGTTAACTGGAGCCCTTTACAATGCTTTTAGAGTTTTAAAAACTTTAAATGGAAATTCTAAAAAGAGTTATAAAATGGATATGGAGAAGTCATAATATTGTAATACAACTGATGATCATAAACAACTGGTTGGTACTTGATCATAAATAAGTTGGAGATTTATACAGAAAAGAATTGCTAAAAAATTAAAAATTAAATTTTTAGAAAAAATTTATATTATGTTTAACAAAAGCCTTCTCGGGAAATAACAGCTTGCATATACATATCAGAGATCTGGCCACGATAAAGGATAAAAATGTGTTAGAAATTGATTTGTTTTGCAAATAATAATGTAGACAGACACGAAAAAAAACAAGAAGCTCACGCGCAATACCAACCTGCGGAATACTGAAAGACTGCAACAGAGGAGCATAAATTAATACTTCAAATGCCACTTTAATTTTTTGTTCATAATTAAATGTTCTTCTGCATAAAATATACAATTTTACAAATTAATATATTCTTATTGAACATTAATTTGAAATGGAAACTCCTTCATAGATTTTCAGAGTTCTCTACATTTAAATGTTATATATGCATCAAAGCTAAAACAACCAATATTTATACTTCAATTAAATATAGTTATATTACTAAATATATCACATTCCATATATTATGTCCGATCTAAAATTTTTGATTCTCCTCAATTCAATTTTACAAGTCCAACAAAGCTAAAAAGCATTAAATTATCATTGAAATAAGAAAAAATGCAAATCCAGATGATACATTTATCATTGTGTTTAATCTAAAATTGTCTTCTATGCAAATGCTTTACTGTATATCCTAAAAAGTTACGTAGCTTCTTATCTTTATCGATGGAAACAATTTTATGATTTAGTACAAATGTAACTTAGATAAGGCTTTTATATCATATGCGAGTATAAATATTATTAAAAATAAATATAGAAAAAAAAAATATGAACTTGCTATTGTCGTGTCCCGGGATGGGATTTCTGTGGACACTCGTGGAAATGTCTTTGTTGATGCTCGTTGCGGAGTCCCAGTGGGTTTTTTATATGGGTTAAGTAGAAGACGGTTTATGAAACAATTCTTTATTAATAAACCTAATGTAAAACTATACTTCTATAAACTTTATAACTCTAACCATCAAGGATCTGACCCAACTTGGAACTTTTTTTTGTGTTTGTTGATTTTTGTTGCCACGTTGCTCAGGAGACGGCCGAAAAGCCTGCTCTATGAATATTAATTACTCCACAAGTAAGCAGCTATGTTTCCAAACAGTATTAAGGAATAACTAATAATAATATAAATAAATGGAATGATAAATATTCGTTATACATAACACTATAATAACAATAATGTAAGAGAACACAAATTTTATAATTCTTAAAAAAAATAAAATACAATTCCAATTACATATGTATAAATATGTAAATATACAATATATAAATATAAAGTATATAAATATGTAAATATAAAATATTAAGGAAAATAGTTTATCTTTCATTTTATTCATTATTATTTAAATAAATAAATCATTCAGTATTTCTTAAATTGTGTATATATTCTGAAAATATTTAAAACAATCATTAAAACAATATCTAATAATTTAGTTACCATATCATTAAAACTTCGAAATATTTTCCAAAACATATGGCAAAATATAAAGAGAAATATTGAAACAAAACTAAAACTGCGTAATTTTGTAAGCACCGTTTTTCCTCGCAGCCAATGAGCAAAATCTTCAATATGCGGTACTGGTTATCGGTTCGGGACGGTTCTTGAGTTTAATGCCCTGTAGTCGCCGCAGGGTCTCCATTCGTCTACACTCTTCGGAACCATGTGGTCCGGTGCCACTCAAGGACTCTAAACGCTTCGCCATGCCTAGATGCATCATTGTTGCGAATTCTGCCTTCGCTCGATTAACTTATAGGGAGCTAAACGCCTTGGTCTGCTGAACGCTGTAGGACCTGAAGTGGTTTTGATGGAATGTCTAATGGCGAGTTATTTTAGGGAAGTTTACTAGGAGTTGGGAATTGATCCAATGACGGTCTTGATGCTCACGCTACTTCCTACAGCTTTAACTCTGTGGACTGTGAGGTTTGTTGTTGAATCGCTGAGGCATTTATTCAGTATGTAGAGAAGTTTGTAATGGTCAAGGAAATCAGCGCCGATTATAGGTTTACTCACATCTGCAACTACGAAATTCCATGCGAAATTCCGGCGTAGTCATAAGTTGAGCATTAAAGTCGTCGCGCCATATGTCGCAATTGTAAAGTTATTCGCTGCTGAATGTTCGTACTTACATTTGCTCCTCGGGACACGGATGAAGTATCGCGGATAAACGCATACATCCGCCCCCCCATAATTATTAAAATGCGTACACTCTAGTCTTTGTCCACAACGAATTCGCGGCGTGACATAGCTCTCTGGTCGTCATTGGCCGCTACGACGACCGTTGCCGTTTCCCGCCTGGAAACTACACGGGGACCTGCACTTGTAAGCGGAAGATCCGAAATTCTCATAATACCAACATCATTCACTACGTCCGTATCGGTTTGTGCTTCGTGGTCGTTGTCGCGATGGTGATCTAGGACTAGAGTTTCAACCTCTCAGCTGCTCCCTTATTTCAGCCAGCTCTGTTCTCTGTTGCATTGCTCTGCGTTCATTCCAATCTTCATGTCATTTACTATGTTCACCAAATCGGATAATGTTGACGCTTCTGCACTTGGTATGACTACTGACGCTGCTACCTAGAATCGCTTCGACTTCCTGGCGATGGCATCTGCTTATTTAGCCATTTGGTCTAACGGAAGATTTTCCAGCCAGGATAGCGCGCATGCTGGATGGCAGGCATCTCAGCCACAGATTTCTTAGGAAATCCTCCAGTACGGTTGTTTCAACCAGTTCGCGCAGGTGGCGAAGAAAAGTTAATAGGGAGCGATCACCTATCTCATGGTTTAGAAGTTGTTGCTTTATTTCTTGTTGAGATTTTGTTGACCGCTCGATCAGAACCTTTTTGATTGCATCGTATTTCCCATTTGCGGGTAATTTTTTCACGATGTCCTGCATTACTCGTATGTGTTTTTGGTCCAAGCCCTTCACAACGAGCGAAAACTTGAGACATCTTCGCTAATTTTGACCGTATCGAAACTGAATTCCATCAACGAAAGTCACGCTTCTTTGATATTAACGCGGGACACGCGAAAACAAACCGATCTCCTTGTGCGTTTTCCCTTTTTTTTTTTCTATCCACTCGAAAAAGTTGACACGTCGGGATCACCACTTTGGAGAATTGTAGGTTCGGGTGTGAAAGGACGTGGATGCGCATGCGAAATTTATACAATGTACACGAAACACTGGACGTATATTTTTATATAAGTAGTAACAGAGTGTCGAACAATAGTACAGCCAGATATCAGACAAACGATACCGAGAGAACCATCTTCACCGACGAATGCGAAACAAGCAGATGAAGCTATTCATTTTTGCGCTTCACTTTTTATCCTTCCTTAGCCTTCATATGTGGCACCACTTGTAACAAATTAAAGCTACCACCACAATATTTTATCTTAGAGATTAAATTACTTGGAATTGCTATGTCAATTCTGAGTACAACCTCACTTGCTCATTTGGTTCATTTAAATATTCCCTTATAATTGCCATAATTAGTACCTAAAAATCTGGTGTGCAATTTGTTTGTCTTGAATTTAATGTAATTATATTATGAAATATCGGAATATATTTTATAATAGATACTGTTCAATGATTTGGTTGGCAGATATGTTATTTTGTGTTTATTGAGTTCAAAGATATGTTATTTTGTGTTTATTGAGTTCAAATTTATAAATCGGTCAATTGTCCTAATCAATGTTCGTAGCGCTGGTAGCTTCTTAATAATTTTGTTTTTCTTACTAATGAATTTCATACTTTTTACAACCTCTGGCGCCTCATACGATAATTGTAAATGGTTGGATTTTGTTACATCATAATCATATACATTTTTATCATCGCTTGTCGGAATTTTGTTATTCAAAATATCAAATAAGTTATTTATTTTAATAATTCCGTACCCATGGAATCTGCACTAGATTTATTTTCATTTGTGCGAGTTAAATTTCCCTCATTCATAATTTGGATAACCCCTGAAACTATTTAGTAATCATTTGCACTGCGTTCGCTACCTTCATATTAGGATTTTAATCTGCATAAATATGTTTTTGGGTAATTTTTGGCATTACTCTGTCTGGCTTTGATATATCTGTATAATATGCTGAATATCCTCCCAATTTGCAATCAACGGCTCCTTTCAACATCAATTTTTATTTAACAAATTGTTCCTCATGCATTTAATCAGATGGCAAATATCAAACAGAGGAACAATTTCACATTCACCAATTTTGATATTTGTTCGAGGCTTCTTGCTTTCCTGGATATATAATCTTGAATTTTCTAATAGCATATTTATGGCAGCACAATTTGCTGGGTCTTGGTCACATACAAGTGCTGCAACTAAATATCCTCTATCTGCCAACCTTGTTACAATGTCTTTAATGTATTTTGGCAGATTTTGTGGAACCTTGAACGAAAATGTAACTTACGGGAAATTTCCACTTCCTGCTAATGCTGAAGTCTATCTTCAATACTAATTTTTTCATGAATGTGCTGTTTCAGTGTATTGAGGATATTTTCTTTTAAACCAGGATCAATATTTATTTGTCTACCCAAGTTTGTAATTGTTAAGGATGGTAATTTAAAAATTTGAGTTAAGTATATATAGCAGATCTGTTTTTTTTTTAAATATGCTAAGTGCCAATATTTTGTCCTCTAATGAATAATATTCGCCACTGCTTCTCTTAAGGAAATGACAGCTATTTAATGGGATCAAGGGAATTGTTTTTATTTATTTGTTGTTGTGTTGAATAAAAAGCGTTATTTATTTATTGCACGGGAAAGCATGTAAAGATTTGTGTGTCTTGGAAAACCCGTTCCTCTGCTTCCCATCTCAGGGGGCGGCGAATGGGAGCCTGTGCTTTGTCATACTGTCGGCATTGCGGCCTCGAGCGATGGAGGCTATCGTTAGATTGGCATGGTTCTCCACTTTGTTGGCGTAAAAGTTCTGCGCCAGCGTCCGCACGTAGTCCTGGATCCTGGGCATGTTCGCCTCCTCGTGCATGTCGTCGATCCG
>JAFMTC010001349.1:40170-59113 GCA_018845635.1 Nicrophorus orbicollis
GGGGGTTTCCTTGCCGACGCGTGCTCCTAAGAAATATCCAGACCTCCTCGCTGATGGCACGCTGATCCGGCGTGTCCGTCGTGACATCCCCGACTTGTACGTAATGTTCGACCAGCAGCTCCACCTTCGCAGCGTCGCTGATTGCAGACTCACCAGCATCATCGCCGGTTCTGGAGAGAACCGGAAGCGGAGATGATCTCGTCGTCAGCCTCCTAATCTGCCTCCAGAGTGTGTCGGTGCGGCTGTGCTGGTTACTCAGCTTCGTGTGCCAGGCCTGGTTGCGGTGTTCGTTGAGCGCTCGCTTCATTTGTGCAGACAGGAGGTTCATCTCCACCTTGTCCTCCAGGAGTATGCTCCGTTGCCAGTGAGTAGGTGTATCAGTGAACGATAGATTAGTTTCAGTGTGGGTAATATGTTCGAAGATGGCAATCCCACTCGCGTTCACTGGCACAGAATTCGACGCAGAATGACGTGCATTAAAGACACCGACGAGCAGCGTCTTGTCCTCAGCCAGAATAGAGTCCAGCTCTTCTCGGCACAATTTGTTCTTCGGCGGATTGTAAGCTGCCACCAGCTTCACTTTGTTTTCCAGTTGGACGGCCAGTAGCTCCAGTTTGGAAGCGAGCACCGGGCTGGAGATGGTGACTTCTTTGAAGCGGATGGAGTGCTGGACCAGTATTAGTCCACCGGCGCCTTTCTTCCGATCCTTCCTGACGGTTGTGTAATTCCTGACGTGGAAGGAATCGGTCGGACCAAGTTTCGTCTTATTGATGTACATCACCTAGATGTTTTGTCTCAGAAAGTGCGTTAGCTCTTCACTCCTCGTCCGGGTCTTCACCCCGCGTCCCAGGTGCAGACCCGAAGTGAGTCAGTTTGAGTCGAGTGTATATTTATTTTTGTGCCTCCTATTCGAACTACTGAATGTTTTAGTGGAAATTACACTTGAATTTGGAGATAGCTTTGCCCCGGTCTTTTTCTGCTCAGACGAGTCCGCTTTCAGATTGCCGATCTAGTGCACCTTGTCGTATTGGTTTGCTAAGATTTCAGCCTTAGCTTTGTCAGTGATGGCTGCCTCACTGGAATCATCGCCAGTGTTGGAGATTGAACAGAGCGGTGAAGATTTTGTTAGCCTCCGGATCTGCTTCCATAAGGTATTTTGGAGAATCGTTGACGGGGTGAAGAAGATGTAGATGCGGAGAGAATTATTCGGTCGATACACAAAATATATATTGTCGTATACTTATATATATGGTACAGAGTGTAGACAAATGAACAGAAATGATTAAATTGTAAATACGAAGAGATAACCTTACTGCTTGATGGGTGAGAGACGAAAGAGCCTGGTTTGTCCGAGTTTGTCTCTTTTTATACGTTTCTGGGGGTCGTAAACTTAAGCCGATATTTGCGATAACGAAGTATATCCTAAACATCTGTTTCGCACGTGTGGGCGGACATGAGCCCACAGTATTATCAGTAGGGCTCAGATTAATTAAATTAGTGTGCCAAGATTCGTTCCTGTGCTGGTCGAGAGCTCTTTTAATTTGGGCCGTGTAATAATTCATTAACAATTTATCATATATCAATCTGCTTCTCTGCCTATTTCGCGTTCTAATTAGTTGTTCGATATGTATTGGCAGATCATTATTTTTATTTGTATCTTCTTTAATTTTTGGTATTGTCGCATCCATCGCTTGTTGAATCGCCCCAGTCAGATGATCGACAAGAGAGTCCAGATCTTCGCATATCGATGGGCACGAACTTGGCATTATTAAAAAGCGATTCAATAGAGATCGGAACTCTTTCCAATTTGTGCACTTGCAATTTAGCTTCTTTCTCGTTTCCTTGAATGGTAGTTGTTGGGCTTTATTACATGTAATTTCGAATATGACCGGATCGTGATCAGAACTCATCTCTGGACAGGTCCTCGGTTGGCTGATACTGCTATTTCGATTTAAAATAATGTCGATGGTTATGGGGTTCGAACCGTTGAGCGGAAAATGTGTAAAGAGGTCTGTGAAGTAGAGCGTTGATTCCGTATCCCTGACGTGCTCGAAAATATTAGTGCCCCTAACGTTTATCGGCGATGAGTTCTATGCTGGATGCCTTGCATTGAGGTCTCCGATCAACAACGTCTAATCCTCGGCTATGATCACGTCTAGCTCTCTCCTTGTTAGTTTATTTTTGGGTGGGTTGTATGCCGCTATTCATTTAACTTTGTATTCGAATTGAACTGAGAGAAGTTCCAATTTTGATTCTACAACGGGACTCGAAATATTTTTTTAAAAATTTATTTTTGTTGTGTAAAAGTATTAAAACCCTTTTTCCTGTCCATTCTGATACAAGTATAATTTGTTATATAGAATTTATCTTTTAGGCCGAGTTTGGTTTCCGAAATGTATAATACTTTTAATTTTGTCAAGAACAGCGATGTTTCTGCACGTCTCTGCAGAATTCCATTTGCATTCCACGTGCATATGCTCAAACCGTACGCTGTTCTTTGGCAAATGCCTCAAACAGGAGCAGTTGGTCTATTGGGTCCGATGCGTCCGCTAATTGCACCATCAATTTTGCTGCAACTCGCAGCAGTTTTGTCAGGTTGATTTTCTTTGAGGCGACCTCTCGCGCTCTCATATATAATTGCAGGTCTTCAACGTATTTCGACGGTGGTGGAGGCAGCGGCTTTTCCTTTAATAGTGATGACCGCAGCGTGAGGAGATGGTTCTGTGCAACTTGTTGGTTTTTGCGACGTCCATTGGTGGTCGGTTGTTCCTTGCGGAGTCGCTGCGATTCGTGATGAGAGACCGCCGGCTTCAGTGGTAAGTTTTTTGGCTGGACCTTTGCGATTGTGGACACGTATACTGGGCAGGTGATTGAGCTCGCTGTATGTTCGCCACCACAATTGGTGCACTTTGCTGGATCTTCTGGCGCCTTCGTGCATTCCGCCGTGAGATGGTCACCTTCACACTTCACGCAGCGGGGTTTCAGCGTGCAGTTACCGCTGGCGTGGGGGCATTGGCCGATTAGCTTCTTGTTCTTATACTTTTCAATTTTCACCATAACATGATTAACGCATTTTAATTTTGAAGTTATCTCATTCATGGTAATTGATCTTTTTAAATTAAAAATGTATATCGAGTTAAATTTACCGATATTTTCCCTCAACACTGTTAAATCAAATGAAGGATCCAGACCTCTAATCACGAAGCTATGCGTCGCTGATTCTCTTGGTGTATAGGTAAACATTCCAATTTTGCTATTTACCAAAACCAATTTTATCTAATTGTATCCTCGAATTGTTTCCGTGTATATGGTACTCATTTTTCAAAAGTGGTTAACATAAAAGTTTTCAGGATTAACTGCAATTGCAATTTGGTCAACGATTTCCTGCTTTAATCTCGATTCCACTTTGCTTGGGGGCGGCTTCCTTTACAATGCCGGTTTTACGGCTACATTTAAATTATCTGCGGAGCAAACCGAATTAGAGTCCGAAGACAACGAGGATCGCTTACGTCTTTTCATGAACCGCGTGATGTACTCGGTCCATTGTTCTTCCATATCATTACAAGTTTCGTTTTCTATCTGTCACCAGAGTGACAAAAGCGACGTGTTAATTTATTCAGATCCATTCGTAAAACCAAGTAATAGGTCCATTACCAACTGTGAAACTAGTCACTAGACACACACAAATCATTTCTTATATATATATACATATAAAAATAATGAAATTCAAAATAAAATTAAATAGTATATTTAAATTATAATATATACAATTTCACAAATAAATATATTCTTATTGATAATAAATATCAATTGGCATTGCGAGAGTCCTTCATAGATTTTCTCGATTCTCCACAATCCAATGATCCAAGTCCATCCGATTCTTCACAATCCAATGATCAAAGTCCATCCAAGCTAAAACAAGCAACAGTAAATTAGCATTGTATTGTTAAGTATATTACCTATCACAAATTATGTATATTATTGTCGTGTCCCGGGATGGGATTTCTCGGGGCACTCGTGGAAATGTCTTCGTTGATGCTCGTTGCGGAGTCCCAGTGGGTTTTTTTATATATCGGTTAAATATAAGACGGTTTTATGAAACAATTCTTTATTATTAATCCATCCAGGATCTGACTTGGAACTTCTATTTTGTGCTTGTTGATTTCTGTTTCTACGTTGCTCAGGACACGGCCGAAAAGCCTGCTCTATTAATATTAATTACTCCACATTAAACACAACGACAAATACCGGTTATACATAACATTATTCCTGATCTAAAAAATGTTGATTCTCCACAATTCAATGTTCTAATTCCATCCAATCTAAAACAAGCAACAGTAGATTAGCATTGAATTAAGAAAAATGTAAACTTACTCATAACAATCCAGATGATAAAATTAGCAGTGTGTTTAATCTAAAATTGTTTTCTACGAGAATGCTTTTCTGCGTATCCTAAAATGTTGCGCTGCATATTATCATCTTTATCAATGGTAACAATTTTATGACTTAAAATATTATTTATTATTTCTATATATTCTGAAAATATCGGATTCAGAATATCTAATATTAATAATATTATTATGTCATTGATATGGGGGCATTCTTTAAAATTCCAAATTATTTTTTTGTTCACATATTTTTTAACTAATAAATAGGGATCATTTCGCTGCTTCAAAATGTATGGTTAAATGTACAGTGTAATATTAAATATATTTATAAATCCTAACAGAAAAATTTCGGTTGCACTATTTCCTCAGATATGTAAGATTATAACTGCAATTTTCTTTAATATCAGCAAATGAAAATACTCCATTTGCATATATATTACAAATATTGCAATTGTTTTGGAGAATTAATTGATCATTTGATAATTATGAAAATAAAATTTTATCCTGGGAATTAACATAATTAAAATTATTTGAAATTTATATATCAATATTGAGAGAGGCTGTTGATTGCTCAATTGGTTTATTTAAATATTTCCTTATATTTCCAATAATTAATCTACAAAAATCTGGTGTGCAGTTTGTCCCTCTTGAATTCAAAGTAATTATATTATGAAATATGAAAGTGGAATATCTGTTACTGAATAAATTGCACTAGGGTTTAGTATTTAGTCCCTGCACTTGTTATAATTGGCCGAATGTGTTTTCTTTCTAATGGATCCTGGTTAAATGATTTAGTTGGCAGATATTTTGTTTTCATTTTCTTGAGCAGAATATAGCTTAAATTTTGATTATTGTCCTAATTAAATTACGTAGTACTGGTGGCTGCTTAACAATTGCATTTTTCTTATTAACAAATTTCATACTATTTACAAACTCTTTGGCCTCACACCATAGTCGCAAATGCTTGGATTCTCAATTAAACTTTTATTATTATTTTTCGAAATATCTATATTCAAAGTATCGAACAAGTTATTTAAAAAATTGCATAATAATGCCGTGCCCATGGAATCTGCAGTAAATTTATTACCATTTGGGCAAATTAAATCTCCCTCTATCATAATTTGTATTACCCCGGATACCGTTTTGCTAAACACTTGCACTGCTTTCGCTACCTACATCTTCGGAATTTGCTCTGAATAAACATGTTTTTGAGTAATTTTTGGCATTATTCTGACTGACTTTGAAATATCTATATAATATGCTGTTTTAATATCCTCCCAATTTGCAAGCCACGCCTCTCCATTCAATGTGTATTTTAAATTTTTATTTAACAAATTGTTCCTCATGCATTTAATCAGATGGCAAATATCATACAGAGAAACAATTTCACCTTCGCCAATTTTGATCATATTTGTTTTAGGCTCCTTGTTTCCATGCATATATAGTTTTCTTGAGTTCTCTAAAAGCATATTTATGGCAGCTCAATTTGTTGGGCCTTGGTCACGTACGAGTGCTGCAACTATGTATCCTATATCTGCTAACCTTGTTACAATATCTTTAATGTATTTTACAATGGTGGCTGATTTTGTGGAACATTGAACGAAAATGGAACTTACAGGAAATATCCACTTACTGTAAATGCTCCCTCACCATAAAGACCTGAGACCTGAAAAAAAGTTTTCTTTATTGATTCATATATATAAATTGCATACAATTAATTGACTCAAGTTTACAAAAATAATTCGTTGGGATTGTAGGGATCGTTTGTATTATGTCATTTGATGGCGGTTTGTAATAAAATTTCGATTAGATTGTTGGAATACAGACATTTTAAAATTTAAATTCAATATTTTCTCTTATATATTTTTTTTAGTAAAATAAATTGGTCATAGAGATCTGTCACAACCATGGGTAAAATGTAATTGCTTGCTTTGTGAACTTTAATCATCGATTGTAACAGATTTTTTGAAAAATATTTTTTATGAATATTAGAATCGTTGATGTTATATTTAATCAATTCATTTATACTTAATATTTTATTTTGACATATAGTTTTAAAACAAATATTGCAATTATTTGTGTAAATTATTTCATGTAATTTGAACGCATCTTCGAATAATTCATAATTTTTCAAATTTTCTTCACAATTAATCGATTGTAGTAATAATACCACAATATTGTGAGGGTTTACTGATGGCTAACATGATTTGTTGAAAAAAAATCTGAATCTACTGTTAATGTTGCACATAAATCAGTTTTGCAGTTTGCACCTTTAGTAAAAGAACTGCACGATGGTTTGTGATTTGCTCCATGCATTTGCCTTAATTGGCCAAATGCATTTTCAAGTGGCTATTGATTAAAACATTTGGTTGGAAAATATTTTAATTTCATTTTATTTTGAGCAATAGAAAGTGTAAATTTATGAAACCATCAATTGTTTGTTCAAAATTTCTTAAGACCTGTGGCTGCTTAACTATTTTATTGTTTTTGTTCACAAATTTCACGCTTTTCAATACATTTTTGGCATCCTATCATAGCTTTAAATGGTTAGATTCCTTTGTGACAGAAGATTTTAAATTATGTTTCTTCTTTAAAATGCCAAGGAGCCAAATATTTTATTTAAATATCCACATAGTACTGCAGTGACTATTGATTTTGATGTGATTTGGTTTCTAATATTTCTATTGTAATTATATTTCTCTTTGGTTCCTTATTATGATTTAAATATAATGTATTGGTATATTCTAATAGCATATTAATCGCAGCACAATTAGTGGAACCTTGATAACACACAAGTGCTACAACTATATATCCAATGTCTTTAATATATCTCAGAATAGTGCTTGCTTTTGTTGCTTGCAACATCTTATGTGAATATATAAGCAATAGAAAATTTCCAATTTTGATAGATACTTCTTACCATGTATACTTGTGTGTGATCTGCTATTTTTTAGATTTTATTTGTCCATCATTTTCAAAGCCAATCAGCATACCTGTTATGGGCATATAATCTAAATGGGGAATAATCGTCACCTCATCAAATATTAAACTAACAGTTCTTTATTTAATACTGCTACTTTAATTTATGTTTTGTTCCAGTGTTTGGAAAATTCTTTAATTTAAACCTGGATCAATGCGGAATCTTCTATTAAAGCTATTAAATGTAATTTGCGATGGTAATTGGAAAATATTCTATATATATTTATAACATTCTCTGTTTGAAACATGCTAAAAGCCATTATTTTATATTTTAAAGAATAGTGTGCAAAATCAGGCATACTGGAATTAGCACTAAAAAAATGCAAATTTTTACTCATTTTCTTTATTGGCATTCTGCCCTGTACATTTATTGTTTGTAAATAATACATTTTATTCCTAATAGTTTCTTGGTACATACTATCATTCCAATCACTCTTTTTCAATTTTCTACTATTTTGACTTCTGCAACAATAGTTTCCACACAGGAATTTTCACTGTGATCCATATGTAATGTTTGATTAACAATCACGTCTTTTACCATATCTTTTATATGGGAATATTAATCATCAACAAATATTTCAACAGAATTTTCAACAATAACATTCTCAGTTAATTTTGGGAATTCATATTTTAATATAACATTTCTATGTTTGTAATTTTTAGTAAAATTAAGATTTCATACCTTCTTTTTTTTTCTTATAGATTTGTCATCCATATTCAAAAGCGAAAGATTAATTATCGCAAATTTTCATTGTTACAACAGAGTAGAATCAACAGATGGAAATGTTCTTATTGCTATACCCTGCTTGTCCAACATGAATTTCACCAAAAAACAAATTGTTGTTAAATTGACTATAGTCGATACCGGAAGCAGGTCCTTTGCCTGTCCGTCGGATTTCGCATGGGGCAAGGTTGAAGAAGAGGGTTGATGCTTTTTTTCTTTTGTTTGTTGTTTTTAGATATCAATCTTATTTTTGGTTCTTACATTTGGGTATTATTTAAGAGATCCCAAGACAAATTAAAATAGGTATATGATTACTATCTCGAATATATAAATATGCAATAAATCTTTGTACTTTTTAAAATATCTTTATGATTACACTGATGATACTTAATCTCCATCACAATCAGCGTTATGTAAACATTAATTATCAAATGAAAACGTCAATTATTACTTACCTAGTTTATATCAATTATGTTTAATCTTAAATCACCTACTACTTGCCAAATAAATGATAAAGATAATCAGTATTATATAAACATTGATTGCCAAATAAAGATGATATTAATTACTTGCAAAATTTATAGCAATTATTTCTAATCAGAATTTAGTAATTACTTCTCAAATATTTTTATTATTTTTTCGACATTTCTGCATGAAAATGTATCATAACAAAAACAGTTATGTAAAAATTACATGTCAAATAAAACATTCGTTATTAGTCAATATATACATCAATTATGTCTAATCTGCATGAACAACAACATTTATGTTAAAATTATTTGTCAATTTAGTAATTATAAGGTACCAAGTATCTTTAAATTTACAACATTTCTGTCTAATCTTCACGATAAAAGCATTTATATAAATATTACTTGTATATAGAAACATTAGTTATTATTTGCCAGGTATATTTATATTTCCACCGAATCTATTTATTCGTGACAAAAACAATTATGTAAAAATTACGTGTCAAATTATAATATTCATTATTACTTGCCTATAGTATAATTATCTCGAATTAAAACAAAAACATTCGACATTTAAAGATAGATAATTAACCAAACTAAGAGCAAGTAAATATTTAGAATTTACAAATCTGCTAGTATTTTTTAAGTAAACTAAAGAAATTTTATTTTATAATAAATTTACATTACTAATATATAATTATATACAAAATTGATGAATTTACGAAGCAAAAGTATTATGGTTAATATTGATAATTTTGTCGATAAAATTATAAAATTAAACAAAATGTTCGAATCAGAGAGTATTGATTTGAAATTTTAAATAAAAGCATGTAAACTAATAATTATGAAATTAATCAGAATAAATTATATTCTTATTTTCCATCAAATTATATAAAATTCGGAAATAAAAATGTGTTATGAAATTGAAAGAAATAATAAATAAAATATAATGCTATTACTGCAAAGGTCGTAGATTTTAGGTCTGTATGCCAATTCTATATAACGTTAATAAAAGAACCTTTCATCAAAACACCAATAAATATTGAAAATGATTATTGATATATTGATGAAGCAAAAATGAAAATTTGATAGATGTTTAAAACATAGCAGTAAGTGAAACTCACGAATCGATGATCAATTTCAAAGAAAATCATCATTATCAACATGAAATCAATACCCCAATTTATATGGAATAATCCTTACATTAAAATAAACAAAAATTAATACAATGAACTTTAATAATAAAACTAGGACTAATCGATGCACGAAGATGTGATTCGTCCGGCCTACTGCCCTTGATTCGTAAACTGTAACCAAACCGAATTATTAATAATTAATCACATGGTTAATAATAATTAACTGCGTAATTAAAATATGTATTTATAATTAGTTTCAGTAGTTGAGACGAATAAATTTGTCTTAAATAAGACTCATTTACTATTAAATATTTAACAAATTTTATTATAATAATACTCAAATGTACAAATGGTTTATAATAATAAGACATGATACTGCCGCTGCCCGGTGACGTGCTCCACATAGATGTCCCTGCTCGATCTGATGACGTCAGACGTCATCAGCTTACGCATCAGGGGGACATAAACACTCCGCACGCAGCACCGCCTCGTTCTCCGGGTCCCACGACCCCAGGGCGCCCACCAGGAAAGCAATCTTCGCGGGGGGACTGCTCTCTTTCATGCACCAACCTCAGGTACTCCGCCATCTCCTCGTCGGTGTGTGTAGATTTTTGATGAAATTTAACTTTTTTAATGGTCCCACTTCGACACCCACACAGACCACACACGAAGAACAAAGCATGATTGTGCTCCCTCCGCGTGTGCTTTGACAGGTCTGCATGGTTTTTATAGTGTCTGGGTGGGTACATATCACATATGTGACAGTCAAATCAAGAGTCCCAAAGGGGTACTTCAGAACATAGTTGTCCATGGTTGCTATTTTTAGAAATATTTACTTTAGCAATTAATACACTTTGACACTACACTTTGATCTTAGCCATGTGGGCCGAGAAACGAAGCGAGTTATTATAAAACCAATTGAATAATACAAACTACTAAGACTCCACTATGACAAAACTACAATAGTATAAGCGTTAGAGATACCAAAAGTAATTAACTAACCCTCGGACTGCTTAGCTCTTGTGCACGCCAGTATCTTGATTCTTCCGTACAGTACATCTAAACAGTTGTAAAAATTAATTAATTAAGTATTAGCTCTTAAACTTGAACAAAAACTTACAATAAGCTGTTCTTCTCTACATAAAATAGTATTATCTCTAAATGATCTTTAACAATCTTAAATGAATTTATCTAACTTTTCAAAATTACAATTATATTGATGATTTGATATTTTTCTAAAGCGAGCTTTTGCAAGAAAAGAAATATGGTTTTGAGTTTCCATTTTAAATGGAAAAAAAGGGCTGCAAGATGAGTATTATTATGAAAAAAAAAAGATTTAGAAATTTTGTTTTCTTCTGACCAACAAAAAATGTTAAATGTATCGAAATTAAGTTTATTTTTATGTTTCAATTTACTTTTTGATAAAACCGATATTCGGTCACGTGTAGTATACTACACCGCTGCCACCAAAAATATATAACATCATCATCACAACACAGGGTATAATACATATCGTCTTCACCTCCAGGAAAAAGGACCGCGCCACCACCTTGGTTCGGATTCTCTCGACCTCCGAGAAGGTCATTTCACATTTACTAAACCATTGCCTTGGAGAGTCCTCGGAAAAGATCTCCGCGCTGAGACTTGCTACCCGCCAACCTATCGCCCCATTCAGTGCACCAGGGAGCTTGTTTTTCACAGCCCGGAGTAGCCTTGCCAGAAGAAGACTACCTGTTGGATTTACTCTGGTTACCAGCCCACATTGAAATGCAGGAACGACGGAGATGCGGTCAACTCTGCCAACTGCCAAGAAGATCATGGTGCTTTCTCATATAGCTGCCCCAACCACCTGAAGAACTTACCCCCTGATTCCATTCGAGACGCTCCCTCCCAATCCCGCTTCACCAGCAAATTATTCTCCATTCCACACCCAACGCTCGGATCCTTCCAACCTCCTGCAATCCTCTGCAAAATATCTATCCCAATAAAGAAAATGTCAACACCCCGCCGTCCTCGCACCCAAAATAAGTTAATAAACAATAGATACTAGTCAAGGTCATCCACACTTTTCACTGGGACCTTGGATCGATAGTAGCACCTCTACAAAACAACTAAAATAAAATAAAGAAAACTAATAAAACCAATATTGGATAAAATGTGTTTACTAATTATTCAAATGGGTCGTAGGGAGGGGAAAAAAGAAGACAAATCTTGTAATAAAGCTTCCTCATCATTACATGCTAAAACAGATACTACTAATTATGAGTCTCTTTCGTTTAACATAGCCAAACAAAATAGAAAACTGAGCAGAAATATATCTTAATCTATAACACTTTCATTTTGTTATTATTCGTTTTAATTGTTTATAAAAATTGTAAAAAGAGTCAAGTGAATATATGTAATTTCTATCAATAGATGTCGCATCCTTAGCTCCTTTGTATATTTAGGTGTATACCTGCACAAGTGCTCCTCATTTTTTTTGGCTTTAAAATTAAGATCATACTTCACGGGATCATTTCTGTAGTATATCTTCACAACACATATCACAAACGTGACATGTATACAAACCACGATGACGAGTCGTAGTTCTGCTATCTGAGCGTGAGGCAGAAGCTCTGGATTCTTCTTACGAATTCGGATCTTCATCGATGACCGTTCGCTTTATTTCTTTGAAGTTTGGTGAAGGATAGTGGAACATTCTGAGTGGCTTTTTAATTATAATAAACAAAATAATTGTTCTTTGATGACACCAATTTATTTAGAGAGTAGAATATAAATGTTATTTAATTACATGTGAAAAAAAACTACATTCATTGTAATTTCCCAATAAAAGAGTTTTTAACAATTTTCATACCTAATAAATGATTATATAAAATATGATTATTCCACTATTTCTAGATGAATATGCTCTTGTATTCTACTGATGGTATTTCTACTTGACTTTTTGTCTGGAATCTTGTACAATAGGAAGGTTAGACTTGATAGTTCTTCCGCACACATGTATTACGTATGTTCACTGGTTTAAAAAGAAAATATATACACAAACATAATGGGTACATTTTGTATGACAAGATAGCATGCAGATTTATAAACGCAAGTAAAACCGAGCGAAACGGAGTTACTTAATTCAAATTTATTTAAAAATTAGTTGGTATCAATTATTGTATATACTTCCAACATATTTTAAAGTTTATTCTTCCGATTCAGCTCAGGTTGCCCACCCATACTATTTAAAATAAAAACAGTAACTCGGCAAAACCAAGAGATATGAATAAAATAAAAAATAATGTATAAGAAGTTAGTCTACATTTCATGTTTTTTACAGTGCAGTATTTGTGTGTTTATTTTGTACTGCCTTTTTGTTTTATATACTAGTGTGGAACATATGCACAGTTGGAAGTATAACCAATATGATGTTTTGTTGAAAGTATATCCAACAAATTTTAAGCTATATGATCAGTAATTTGGATCAATACAAACTATTAAAAGTAGTCTAGTAGTTGAAGATCAATAAAAAAAACTGTTATGAAGGATAAAGTGAACATATTATATTTTTTTTATAGAAAATTCAAATTATTTGACGCTAACTAATACATGTGACCACTGACCGATACATATTTATTTTGCATAAGACATGATCCGAAGCGTCAAGTAATTAAAATTTTTGAAAATTTCTTAGGTTTACTATTTTTAATACATGTTGTATATAAGACATAATCATTGAAATAAAGAATTGTATTTCTTTTCGTTTAGATCATTTTTAGACCTTTGGTCTATAACTTTTTGCAGCAACAGCATAATATTTTCTTTTCTGTGGTGCGTCTTTAAGGCTGAAATTTCAGCTGTGGCACCCTCTTCACACATTTCAAATGCCGCGAGTAGCTTTTGAGGCCTTAGAACCTTTTTTATCAAGCCAAAAACAAGGAGATGTCGAAAATGCTCATCTTCACATTCCATTTTAATGAGCTAGAAAAAAAATTAACTCGAACAAAAGAAATAAAACAGACTCTGTTAGGACAGAACATCCTCTATCGAATGATTTCCAATATTATTACAATTAAATGTTTATTTAATGACATCCAAAGGCAGCAAAACAAACTAAAAATATATGTTTGGAAATTTAAAAAAAAATGCAAACAATTGAACACGAAATATTTATGCAAACTTATACGGTAAATACATATCACACACAGACAAAAACGGACATAATTGTAGATCGAAATAAGGATGGCATCAATACAAGAACAACCGCACTGAATGAAATTAATTATTCTAATTAAGGGCAAGTTATAGCCTAATAGTGATTGCCTGCCAAAAATTCAATGCGAAAGTTTTTGGTTCAAATCTCACAAAAAACGCTAATGTTTAATGGCCTATACCGGATTTGCAGACACCGGTCAGGTAGATAGGACCTGTCAACTGCCTAAAAATTTAAAAAATGGAATGATTATGGAAAGATTCGAGAAATAGTTAAAGACCGCTACAAAAACTAAAACCAAAGACAATAATAAAAAAAGAGGCTCATTTACAATACTATCCCAAGGAATATCGAAGGAGCTTGAGATATTATTAAAAAATAAATTTAAAAGTCCGGTGGGAACACTTAATTGCCAACCTAATAAATAACTAATTCTTAATATGTTTATTATGCAATAATACCAATGATTAGGGAGTATTGTTGACTATTTTCAGTTTTTTCTAAACGTATCCAAGATCCCGGGCATAATTCTTTTACTACCTTAATAAATTGAATCAAAACTACAATGTGTGTTCGCACGTTAAATAGGAATATACTCAAAGCCATTCCGCCATCCATTCGACGAATGTTTAGTTGCTACATAATTTTTATGCAAAGATAGGTACATTACATTTATATGTATTTTCATTATTTTATAGCTTGATAACGGAATATTTTCCTTTTTTTTATATATTCCTAAGGTTTCGGAAGTTGAGTTGAGTTTGGCTGAGTAGCTCCTGAATCTGACGATGATAGCTACGACCAAGAAAGAAGCAAATAACTCAAATATTCGTAATAGAAATCCACGTGTTCTCTATCTTACCCGATTTATCTACATAATCAACTCATGGAATCTGCCTTGGATGCTGCGATAATGGTTACAGGCAGATCAAAACCATGATACAGGATGTTCTAGAATTTAGGTGTCATTCTCACTGTAGAAGCTGCATCGATTCTGTCTAAAATATGCAGATTTTGTCCATCCAGCAAGGACAAAAAACCGTCGCAAGAAATGAAATGCAATATGTAGAAACTGCCTGTAATCGTATTTGCAAAATACTTTGTTCCTTTTTACCCATTGTGTTCTGTAACAAGTTTTCACTTTTATAAAACAATTTAGTTGATATGAAGTTTTTTATACGTCGGGCGGACGACGAATGTATAGTTACTGCATGTCTATCTACCTGTAACTGAACATCAAAATTTATAATCTAGGATTAATATTGTGAAAATGATTTCCAAATTATTATTGTGATTCTTGATGATAATGTTATTTCCTTTAAAATTGAGATTACGCAAAAAGTAGTAAAATAATTAACACAAACAAGAATTAAACTGAATTTAATTCGTGAAGTGAAATAAAGGTAAGTTAAGTCAAGTTGCTAGGCAGTCGTATTAACTAGAATCGTGTAAAAACAAGAAATGTTGGAATTGTAAATTATCTGGTGATCAATAAAAATCTTCACGATACATATCTTTTGTGATTATTAATTGAAATAAAAAAAAAACAATGAAAAGTAGTTTACTAATTATACGTCAATTTATTACAAAGTTCACTTATAAAAAAATACATTTTTCGTTTTGTAGTGAAATTGAACAAAGAAAAATGTTTAAAAAATAGTTACTGTTTCACAATATGTTGAAATCTTGCATTTAAAAAAAGTTATTAAACTATTGATAATCTAATAATAAAGAAATGCAATGTATTTTTTTTAAATTTAAATAATTTCTGTTGATTGCATTTGATTAAAAAAAACTTGGAAACGACAAAAACACAAGATTTGCAAATCACATTAAAATAAACAGCTTCAATTAATTATCAAATTATTTCTACGACAAATGATTAAATACATATAATAGAAAGTACTAATTTTACAAGTCAAGGCACATTTTTGTTAATAAATTTACAGATTTTGAGATTTTTTTAAGTCATTTATAAAATACGTTAGAACTCGAGGATTTTACCAATGTGCACTTAATTATTTACGTACACTTTTCGTCGAGGCACATTCCGAAATCAGATGTTAATTTTTTCTTTAGATGTTATTTATAAAACAGGTGTTATTTAAACTGAAGAATTGTGCGAAGAGCTTGGTGTAGACTTCAGCCTTGTTGATGTAGAGCGATGAGATAGCACACAGCAGGGTCCTGATCTCCATTTTCCAGTCTATATGACAATAAAAAACGATGAACATGATCAGCGAGCAGAACATGAATCTGCTCGCATTAACGACCACGTTTTGGGCCAACACGTACATGTAATTTAAAATAAAGAGGAGGCATAAGACGTTGTTCACGTCGCGCGTCATTAAAAACTTAATCATCTTGTCTCAATTAACTATCACTTGCTCTTCGAAAACACGTCTTCAACCACACTCGCACATGGATTAACAACAAAAACGAACAGCTACACACGGCTTCTTTCGTTGATTTTTTTTGTTTCGAACAATTTGTATAAATACAAAAATAATAACACGAAATAAACATTTCCCGGTTCTATTTGAATCGGTTTATTTTGTAACACTTTTATTTTCAGTTAAGAACAATTCGAACAAATAGAGGAAATAAACACACTTTTGTTCAATTGATTTTCGGATAATTCCAAACCAAATTTCGGTTTCCATCTTTCTATGATATATTTATAGTATTCAATAAACTATGAAATTATATTAAAAGCATCTAAAGTATAATAATAGAAATATGACAATGACATAATATCCAAATAAGGAAACTTTCAGTTGATTCCTCTAAAAAAAATATTTTAAATAATGGATGAGTTATTTTCCAAATAAATAAACAATTAATTTCAAACTGAATTTAAATTAATCTCACCTTTCTAACAAATATGTACATCATTCAGTTAACTCAAAAATTTTATAAAAGTTATAATAATAGTAATATGATATATATTAAATAGGCAAACTTTGAATGTCGGTTAATCCCACCTTTCTATTAAATATGTACAACATTCAAGACAAACTTTTAAATAATATGGAAACTTTCAATTAATATTATATAAGTTTTATTAATCGGCAGATTCTTGATGATTCATTCTGATTATTGATGTATATTGCTTCTTACTCAAAATCATAGATGGGGACTTTGAGAAGGATGACTTAGTAGAATTTATCTGCAATTATTAATAATATTTGACGTTTGCTTTTTATTATGAATAATGTCGTTTTATGTTCTTCTGTCATTTGACATTTTTGTTGTATTAAATATTTACATTTCTTATACCTCTGTCATTCGTCATTTGTTTACAACGTTATTGGTGTTTGATTTTTGACGTTTGCTTTTTATTATTAAAATTTTGTTTTATGTAGTCTAGTGACGTTTATTGAGTACTTTTTTAATAAAACAAAAATGAGTTTTGCACATTTCTGTTCTGATATTAACATTTTAATTTTAATTAAATATTAAAATTTTACTTTTCATTTGTTTTTACTTTTAATTAATTGATGTTTCTATACTTCTGTCATTAGACATTGTTATTTTCATTGAATATTTATTTTTTATACTTCTGTCATTGGTCATTTTTATTAAATATTAACATTTTATATACTGCCGTAATTCGACATATATACTATTATTAATACTTGAAATTTTAAGATTATTTGGTTTCTATTAAAACAAATTCATTGATTATCTCTGATAAACTTCAAATAGGTCCATCAAAATTCGTACATTGCCTTTGTATCAAAATAGAATTCCATAAGATTCCATTATATCGACAATAACACACAAGTTTCGACCGTCGGCTACATGATCTGATATGCACTGTCTCTCATTTTGTTTTATAACTAGGTCGAAAAAAAGCATGTGCATCTCTTCAGTCGCTTCTTAAATTTCATAATTAAATAAGACACTCTAGGTAGCAAAATATTATTAATTGAATAAAGTATTAATCAAGTTTAAGATCCATATAAGAGAAACAATAAATTACAACACAACTTTAAATATTTTACGAAATAAAATATTAGTACAATTTATAATTACTATAATTTAGGATATTTAGAAAATAATAGGCTCACTCAGTTTAACGTTATTGCGTTTTAGGGGTCGGAGGGCGATCCTGTGTGCGATATCCAGATCAAACGCTCTTTACGAACGCATTTTGGCAGCAATTGAACTTATGATTTAATTTAGTTTTTTTTTTAAATTATATTTTGCACGTTACGTTAATTTTCCGGGCAGAAATACCTACGGTCTATATCCATTTGCAGCGGTCGTAATAATTGTTTATTATTATATAAATGTTTTATTATTTTGTTCACGGTTACAATAAAAATATTATTTATTACTTAATATTCTTTATACTCAAACTTTATTTAATTTAAAAGGTAATGTTTTTACAATGATAATCAACTATTTTTTATACAAACTGAAAATGAATAAACAATATTGTTTAAGATTTGTTTTCAATATTACTTAAATAATATTTGCATATTTTCTTTAATACTCTTTGGGAATACTAAATAGACAAACGATTTTGTGAAAATAACTTTTAAATTCTGATCTCCCTCTGATAACTTTCTGGTGAGATCTTTTAAAGTTATGGTGGATTCCAAGGCTCCTTGAATATTTGTCTGGTTACATTGAAATTTAATGAAGGCCAATTCCATCTTCAACCAGGACTTCATCTGAATCCTACGGCTGTGATACCAAAATTTGATGTACTTCTCATCCAAACCAAACAATTGTGAGAGATGTCGTGTCGTTGATGTTCTTCTTCCTTCTGAACCCCTCTTCGAGTTTGAGCGAGGTACAAATCCTTCTGTTCGTATGAGTCGGTGTCACCATGATTTGGTTATCGGAGCAATTAGTACATGAGTATAAGTTTGTTAATCTATAAGATTTACTCACCGTTCAACTGGAATATCGGTTTTTTTTATCTCTGCTGCTGCAGCCGGGATGGTTCATATTCTTATCTTGTGACATGCTTGATTCGATGTTTGTTCAGTCTTTGTTGTACGTGTTTTTGGATTGTTGTAATCCTATGTGCAGGGGGG
>JAFMTC010001349.1:59123-86381 GCA_018845635.1 Nicrophorus orbicollis
ACCTTAACCAAAAGGTAGGCTTTAAAAAATGATAATAACAACAGCACGTGACTTTGATTCACGTGATTCTTATGTCTAACCAATTAATTTATTTTTTTATCTTATTAGTTATTCTTTAATACTGCTTGTATATGTATATTAAATCTCTATTATATTTTGCACACAGCCTGTGTGTCGTAAACCATTCGTTTGCACAGTTGCGACTGTTTGCTGCATTGCATTGTTTCACGCATATAGTTAGGGACATTACAACACAGTGAAAACATCTCCGACTCTCAAATATTTTGTATATATAAGGCGACACTTATAAGTAACAGTCAGTTCCAAGTTGGGTCAGCAGATCCTTGAACGTTAGAGATATAAAGTTTATAGAAGTCTAGTTGTACATTAGTTTATTAATAAAGAAACATATTATAAACCATCTTCTACTTAACTCACACAAATAGCCAACTCCGCAACGAACATCAACAAAGATATTTCCACAAATGTCCAGAGAAATCCCATCCCGGGACACGACAATATTATACATTTTCCAAAGCACCCTTAAGCCCAAATTCAGGCCAATTAGTGATAATAATCACAATGTATTGCTTGTTTACACAAATATTCATTGATATTTTGCTAATTAATTTAAAGATAATCGTATTATCAAATGGTTATTTATAAAGCCTGTTTATTTATCTTCATTTGAAGTATTAATGAATAGTTACGAGTTGTGTATTAATTGAGAAAAAAAAAGAATAAATGCTTTTTTTGGTTTTAAATTTGACAGTTTATAACACAAGAACCGTGAAAGTTATAAATTTATATTATAGCTCATTAAAAGCTTGTATTATTAATATTATAATTAAAGCTAAAATTAATTAGAATATTTGTTTATGCTTCTGTTTCTGTTCTTCTTCGAGAAAAATAATAAAACGTGAAGACACTTCACATTTGATCACTTTTTTTTTCTTTGAAAGTTAATTACGATTAAGACGTGATAGTTACAAATCTAAAAAAATACTCGTTGTAAAGATAATAATTTTATCTTTAATTATAATACTAATTGATATTTGTGCTGTTATGTCTAACCACTATTTTTAATATGATTGTTGTTATATTGTATAAATAATCTATATATAAGAGATCTCACAAAGAGTTTCTCACGTAGACGCATATCAAGTGTCTTAGTCGACACATCTTGTTACATAAACAAATATAAAAGTGCCAAGGCATTGATTCGAAGATTCCTAATCGATGCACTTCTTCATATAAACAACTGTAAGGAATTCGGGCCGGTCATATTGTAAACAAACCACCCAAACCGAATTCCATGGGAACGCTTAATCATCAAATATAAACAAAGCCCTACTCCGAATCACAACTCCCACCCCTTGATTAATAATAATTAACTTCGTAAGTAGATTATGTATTTAGAATTAATCTCAGTAAAACATCCAAAGAATAACTAATAAAAATAAGTACTGGAAAATAATGACAATTGTAAATCTCAAGAGTACCTTATTGTCTAACATGTCTATTTAGCTTTAATTAGAATATTTGTCTATGTATCTCTGATTTATATTAAAAGAGAAATATAATAAAACTTGAAAATACTTCATTTATACACAAAAAAATAATTTGAAAATTAATGACGAAAAATCGTGCTGGTTGTAAATGTTAAAAGTTGCCTTTGGAAAGACAATATGATCATTGTCTTTAATTAAATTATGAATTGATATGTTTAATTTGTTCTATGAGAAAAAAAATAACTTGAAAACATTTCTCTTTCGTGGAAACATTTTTTTTTTAAAATTTGATAATTAAGGAAAAACCAATAAAGTTGCAAATTTCGAAAATGATGTATTAAAAATCTTGAGGATTTATATTTGATTATAAAAGTAATTGATATATTGTACGGTTTGTAATAATTATAAAAAATAGAATGAGATTAATTGCCGACAAACTATGATGATTGAAAATCTCGTATACTTAGTTAGAAATCATGTACTTTTGACTATAACAAAAGTGTAGAATATGTGATATTCGAGAAAAATAATATAACGTAAAGACATTTTTTTTATTTAAATAAATTTGAAAATGTACTACAAATAAAATAGGATGATTGTAAATCTCAAGACTTGCATAATAACTGCATTCTGGAAATCGAATGCTGAATTTAATTGCAGTTTTTTGCAATTGTAGCATGATTGATTGCAAAGAAATGATTAAGCGGATGTCAATTGGAGACATAGTAATGATGAGTCAAGTACCTTCTTTTGAAATTCGGGCTCCATAACGAAAGTTAAACAAATCTTAAAGCACAGAATGGGAGAGCTCTCGAAAAGTCTACCGTTTTAACGGAAGATAATCTCACCGTTTAAAGTCCTACTGTATGCATAAGTTCAATAAATACTTTAGCATTCAAAAACTTTTATGGAATCGTCGTAAAGTTTGGTTTCAGTAGGGCTTTTCTGGCTACTGAAAGAAGATACTTTTAGTTTCCGTGTTTAGTCTGCGACAGGTAGTTGTGACCTTTTGTGGTATTAGCTAAATCTGCGTCTGGCACAAGACGAGTGATCTTCGAAAATGGTACGAGTCGGCACGTTTTGTAGGGAAATTCGTAGAAAAAATCAATTAATTAAAATTCTTCGAATACCAACTGTGTTTTATTTAAATAAATTTATTGTCTATAGACATTTGCTAATTTGTGCACAAAACCAAATAATTTAGATTTTCAAACATGTTCAAATGAATAAAATTGTAAACCTGAATTTACTTAAATGGATTTTATCTTATTAAAATATACAAAGAATATACATTTATTTGCTTTCTTAATTTTCTTTGAATAAAATTAGTGTGTGTCAAAAAGACTCAACTAGTTTTTGAATTTACAGATTATTTTTGCATTTCAAAAATAGCAAGAAATTTTATCAGTAACGAAGAAATCCAAAGACAAAAAAACAAGTATATTTGTGAAGTAAGCTAAATACAATATATTTGTATGAGTTTATGAATTTGTGCTTGAAGAGAAGAATCTACACGTAACACGAAAATACATAGAAATTTCACCAAAAACTTGTTGAAATCATCATTATAAATACGTATTTTCTTTCAAAAATTTAAGCAATGCTTGACAATTAGAAACCTTTACGTGATTTGTGTAAAAGAAACGAATTTAACAGGCAAAGAATGTAAATACAAATTTCCGTGATTTTTATATTTTTATATATTATATTTTCATAATACATCAATTTATTTTGCTCCCAATTATAATATGAATTATTGAAACTTATTAAATTTACATTTTTGTTATAATTATTTCTAATAAACGCAGTTTAGTGCAATAAAATTTTATATTATTTAGTAAACTATATTTTACACTTAGTATTTTGTGAGATTATTAAAAAAATTAAAAGTCTATAACATTGAATGTTAATTGTTTTTAAACTAGTGTTAAATTAAATATCAATATATGCCAGGTAGTGACAGTATATCTCTCCTTGGAAATCGTCGAAGTTGTAAATCAGCTTAAGCAAAAGATTCCTAAGCTTTTGTTACTTACAAAAAATTAAATCTGAAACTTTCTGTAATGTATAGATTTTACTTTCAATGTATATTATTAGAAATATCAAATTTATTGCTACAATTACATGAAAAATACAAACCAAAATAATGCAAATTAACAGAAAAGAAAACACAATTATTGGCATTGCATACGTTAGGTCTTTCTATTAGAAATATTTACCTACTGAAAATTTTACTGTGAAGAACGATTATGAAAATATAATAAAATTCAACATTATATTAATAATTATATTTTATTTTTATTCGAAAATTTTATAAATAAACATTTCAATCTAATTATTTTTTTAACATGAGTTAAAAAAATGCTACAAGTCCGTCCGTATTTTGGTTGTTAAGTATTTACCATTGAATTAAAAGTTAAAATTTTCTTAACTTTAAATATTTACTTTTTCTATTAAATGTGAAAATTACACTCTAATATGTTTACTTTTCATTATTTGAATTTGATTGACTTAACATTTTATTCGAAAATTAATATTAGAAATAATAAAACCAAAATAGTTTGTTTTTTATATCTTTTAGCAACTGAGCAGTCAAACTCTAAAAGCAATCAATAATCACTGTTTAGATAATCTGCTTTATTTAAATATAAAATAAATATTTATATATTATTATATACACTATCTGTTATATAAATTTTAAAAATGATCTTCTGAAGATTATTTTACATTACAAGTAAATAAAATATCACAAATTAATACTTTCATTTAGTTTCAGCAAAAGTTGAACGAATTAATTAATGAGAGTCTGCCAATATTTTCACAATTTCGTGACAGTCCATTCCTGTTGGAAAAGCTTGCTGATCACTGGTTACTTGTTCCATACATATATTTGTCTTGAATGTGGGTATTATGAGATCTGAAGACACGTTATCGCCTTGAATACCTACGAATTGGTAAACTGAAGAATTGGTCTGTGTTGAATTCGAATGGTTGGAAGATGATGAGGTTGCTTTCAAGGCAGTTTGATTCAACTCCGGGGAAGGATTCTTAGGAGTTGCAATTTGCATATTCTGGTACGATAATCCTTGCACTATTATTGGCGGCGAATTCGTGTTGTACAAAGACTGAGTGGAAGGCACTTGTATAATATTGGTTAGATAACCAAGGTTTTGATCCAACGAAGGCGGTGAATTTGAGTTGCACGAAGATGCGGATGACGTTGAAGTCAGTGGTAAAATATTTAAAGAAGAAATAGGGTTGCACGATGGTGTTTGATTCACATTATAAAATTTCAGGTTTTGATCCAGAAAAGGCGGTGATTTCATTTTGTACGCCACTGATGGAGGTATATTCACCTTGTTGTGGGCAAAATTTTGATCGACCATCAGGTGAGAATTCCGGTTGAATGAGGAAGACGATGTAGTTCCTTGATGTTGTATCTTGTTCTCGTATCCAGACGTGTAGTTTTGGTATCCAGTGGTGTTTCTCTGGTATATCGAATTGTCAGAGGATACAGCGGGCGAGAAACCTGGTGCTACTTCGTATTGGCAAGAAGGCATCATCACCGAAAGCGAATTTATATGGCATTGGCCTTGCTCAGTATTGTACACTTGATGACTTTCTATGGTAGCAGGCGTCGGATCGATTTGTTTTGGAGCAGGAGGCATCTGCGAGACCTTTCCAGTTACAGCTTTACTTTTTTCCTTTTTCTTTTTCATTCGCCTGTTCTGGAACCAAATCTTTATCTGCTTCTCGTGCAGACTCAGCTCCAAGGAAAGTGTGTACCTAATCCTTCTTGTGATTACTTGCATTTCTTGAAACATCTGCTCCAACCTGTTTAACTGGTACGACGTGAAAGAAGTTCTGATTCTCTTGGGTTTTACGCTAGCAGGAGCTTCTTGTGCTGTCTCATCTGGCATCTAATTACATGAATCAAATAATTAATAATGAAATTAAGAATCGTTTTTTTATGACGTACTTACCATATTCGTGGCTGTGCTCGGAGCGGGTTTCATTTGGTAGTTTACTTGATTCTGCATATTGATGGTACAACTCTGAACTCCAGATTTGTACTGATTCATTCTGCACTTTAAATTTACAAGTGCAGTCTTCAAGAGATACTGAATGTTGATTGCCTCAGGATTTAAGGGCTAAATGAAAACGGACCAATCACGAAGCACCAATTTCTTACTGGTAGGGGCTTTCTGCTAATTACAAAATGTCTCGTAAAGACTTTACCAACAAACAAACATTTCTCATTGACACATACAGACATTCAATTATTTATTATTTTCAGTATTATTATTATTAATTAGTATTATTAATTCAAAATCAATTTATATAATAAGAAAGAAAGACAATCAGATTTCGTTATTATCTACAAATATCCTAATTGTTCTTTATTATTTACTCAAAATCAATTCATCAAACAACAACGAATAATATTAAATTTGTTTAATTTTTCAAAGAATTCAACAGAATCCCGTATAAGATTGAAATAAAAATCAATCAACAGTCATAACAAAAAAAGCTGAATACTAAAATCTGTTATATATAAATATTAATTCAATTGTTAATTAATTGTAATGCAACTATTTACTTATAATAAGAAATCTATTTTTCTATATGATATATTAATATCTTTTTCTTCAATAGATACCTTTTCTATATTTTATTACTTTTCATTTGAGCAAATTTAAAAAAGTATTACAATTATTGTAATTTCATCTATTCCTTTTTTGTAGTTACGGCCCCATTTCTGATTTGCTGACCGGTAAATGCCGGAAAAATGGGTTAGCCGTATGATTCCAAGCAGCACCATTTCGTAGCATTTTTCATTTTTAAAGTTCTCTTTAAATTAATATTTAGCATAACAAGAAATGTGTTCAGTATTGGCAAAATAAATGTGGCTATGTGCCTTACAATTGTTATAGTTGTGTGAATTGTTTAAGTTTATTTTTATTGTATCAAGTGAGTAAAGTTATGTATATATTTGTACGGGAAAGGTAAAAGATTTGTATTTTTGTAAAACCGGTTGTTCTTACTTCCCGATTCACGAGACGGTGAATGGTAGCTTGATAAAAGGCAGCCTCTGCTTGAGCACTCTATGTTTCGGGCTATTGAGGCTATCGTCTGGTTCGGGTGGTCCTCGACTTTGTATTTAACGAACACTGCGGTATCCGTTTTGTCGGCGTTGATGATTCCATCTGTCGAAGTACGCCTTAATGATCCGCAGGTGAATTTCGACATTCTCAATGTCGACGTCGTAAAATGGACAAGTCCGTTCGTCCAGACGCGGTCGAAAGGCATCTCCAGGTCCACGAGTACCACTGCAGGTCGTTGAAGCCCATGGCGATATCGTTGGCTAGTCTCGCTACTCGGTGGACTGAGCTGTCGAGCAAGCTGTTAGGATGGTAACTAGCAGGGTGGTGCGGATCCCCTTTCCAAGTTCCCGAATCACTCGTGTTGTCTTCCAACTGTTGGGAAACTTCCCAGACCTCAGCGTTCCATTGATGATGTGTGTCGGCGCGGCAAGTCTTTTCCTAGATAGGTTTTTCAGAACAATATTCTGTATGGCGTCTGCTCCGAGGGAAGGGGCTTCCTTGGTGCGGACCACTGGAAAGCATAAACTACTGTTGACAAATCGGCTTGCAAACAACATGTTTATCGATAACAACAGTTTGTTCTAATGTGCTATAAAAAAAAGGTTATTTAACAATAGGAGCAGGTAGAAAGATAAAGGTTTCAATGACCAACATAATGTAATTAAAATCAAATTGTAGAAAACAAATAGAAAATAATGTTAGTAAATATGTAAAGAAAAACAATCCAATTATATCATTTTGTATAAATTATTAAGGAAACTTAAAGATAAGTTTACATTTTAAATTTTTAATGATTAATTTCGAAACAAGTACAAATTACCTTTAAATTTGAGATTCCCAGATAGTTGACTCTTATTTAATGAATTAGTATTATAAAGATCTCTAGCTGATTTTTTTTATATTTGTATATGCTTTAACGCTGAAACGCGTACAAATTACCAATAATTTTGAGAATTTTTATTCTAAAAATAAACTAAATTTCAAGTAACCTTCACTTACTGTATTATTTTGAATGCCTGGTACTATGTTTTTAAAATAATTGATTTTTTATTCAGAAAATTGTACAAATTTCATTAGGATTTAACATGTGTTTCTTTAATTTGCAAGCCGAACTTTTAAGTTTGTTGCAAAAAATAAGTTTTTTTTTTAATCAATCATGCCAATCCTTTACATTTTACAGTTAATGTTAATGAACAGAAAGTTTTGTAATAAAATAATTAATAGTTTTTTACTTTAAAATTTAGCAATTTATTTGCTATTAATCAATGAAAAATCTAGAATATTTCAATTTCTTTGGAATTATCCAATGAAACGTACTGAGTTTTGAATCAAGAAATACAATTAATCAACGAATAATACTTAATTTTGAATTAAGAAATACAATTAATCAACGAATAATACTTAATTTTGAAACACAATTTCTTGGAAATGAATTAATCAAAATTGTAGAGTTTTTAAACATAATTTACTTGCATTTACTTTTTGAAGTTATCTGGGGATAACCAGAATCCCTAAAATTCTTAATATTCATAAGAATGTCAACTGCACAAAAAACATTTTAGATCTAAATTTATAAGTCAAAATTTATAAATTCAAACAACAAATATTTTTTCTTTATTCTCAACACAGAGACACAGAATTTTACTAGAAATATATTTACCGCAAAAGGTGTAGTTTCCTCGAAAGTTAAATAAAATTTAATATTTTCTTTAATTTTAATAAATTTTCTTTTTTGAGCTCAAAATATTTACATAGAAATTATCCTTGTTTTTGAGACTATTTTTTAATATTCCGAACTAATAACTATAAATTTGTTAAGAGCAAAAGAAGATTAGTAATAAATTGATTAGAAAAAAAATCGTTTTTAATTTCTAAGGGTATAGTTTTTTTTTTCACACAAATATTTGTTATAAAATTGTTATAACAAGCTGAGGGCAGAAATACCTATAGCCCTTTGCATATATATCACTAATTATATTTTCTTTTGTTTTTATTTACATAATATTCAATTTGTATTTTTCTTGTGGTTGTTGCTACAATGAATATTATTATATGCTGTTGAGAATCATTAATAATGAATACATTTTTTGGTAATCTGAAATAGGTAAAAATAATTATATAAAAATAAAACAAGATAATATTTAATGATATTTTATTATTTTTATTGCAACAGTGAACAAAATAATAAAACATTTATATAATTGTAAGAAAAAAGAAAACTGCAAATAGAATCTGCAATTAGTTTCTATTATTATTTTTTTCTATTATTAGAAATCATCTTCGTAATTTGTTTATTGCACCGTGGAATTCATATCGATCAGGATTCACTGGTTTTCCTATCGATATTTGATTTTCCTGCATATTTTTGTTTTTGCAAATGTGCATTGATAAAAAGAACGTAAATCTCAACTAGTGTATTTTTTGTGTGTATCTGGTTATCACGACATTTACAATATGTCTATTTGGACAATCAATAAATCGCCCTTCGTGCATACACTTATTTTAGAACCGTTGCTCACTGTCAACTAATTCATTGTCTTTTGATGACTTTTTAAGATTATAATGTGTATCCTCAACGCATTTTTTAATGTGCGTCTTGAATATCAGCCTCTTGTCTAGGGATATTCCAAGATATTTAATACTCGGAGGAGGCTGATTGAATGATAGCTCATAGGATTTGTTGCAGATTTATTTTGCTTCAGGACATAAGAATTGCCCGATTCCATCTCATCGGGAATGTTGATAGTCTTATTGCACCGCTGATGTTTGTAAGAGGAATCATATCTTTTTTGGATAGGTTCTTAAGAATTATATTCTGGATCTATCTTATCGTCCCCTGGAGCTTTCTTACTTATCGTCTTTTTAATGATTTTCTGGATTTCGGCTAGACTTGCAAGTACATCGGAGGAATTCAGCTGAACGGGAGCCGTTTGTGAATTAAGAAGTAATGATTTCACTACGTTCCTTATGCGATGTTGCTCTACCGTATCCTCATCTCCTAGGTCATGGACTTTTATATAAATTTCTTCTTTGCCATAGTCACTGACAGTTATCTCCTCGTTGCCGTTCTCCCTGTATGTCGTGAGGGATGGAATTGGCTTTGGTTGAGATGTGAGTAGCTTAACCTGACACCAAAGTTTTGTAGCCAAACTGTCAATTCGATGTTTATTGATGGATATCTTTATTTGGTTGATTATGTAGTTCATATTAGTTTTATCCTTGTGGTGACGTGTTCTTTGCCAGAGACTACTCGCGTGATTTCGTTCAGATATTTTTGCAATGATTTCTGGAGGTAACTTAGAGTCAGGACTAGCAGCACGTTCTTTATCTGCTTCTCATGCAGACTCAGCTCCAAGGAAAGTGTTTACCTAATCGTTCTTGTGATTACTTGCATTTCTTGAAACATCTTCTCCAGCCTGTTTAGCTGGAACGACGTGAAAGAAGTTCTGTTTCTCTTGAGTTTTACGCTTGTAGGAGCTCTTGTGCTATCCCATGTGGCACTAATTACATGAAGCAAATAATTAATAATAAAATTATGAATCATTTTTTTTATAACAGACTCACCAATTATTAGGAGAACAGTTCCCTGTACCTGTGGAAATGGGGCTTTTTGCTAATTACAAAATGTCTCGTAGACATTCAATTATTTCTTATTTTTGGAAATAAATTAATGTTAATTCAAAATCAACAACGAATTAATTACTAAATTGAATGAATTTGTTTAATTTTTCAATGAAGAATTCAACAGAATACTGTATTAAACGGAAATGCAAATCAATCAACAGTCATAATAAAAACACTAAATACTAAAAACTGTATTAAGTCAATTATTAATTTTATTACAACTTTTTACTTACTTTAAGAAATCTATTTTTCTATATTAAGATTGAAAAAATATATTGTTAAACCAAGTGAAAGTTGTTCTTTGAATATTGAGACTGAAGAAAAATCGCTAAAACTTTTAAACATTTATCAATAATTTACATAAAAAAAATTAAGTAATTAAATGTAGAAGATATAATTGCAGTTATAAGAGTTTTTAGTTTGGGAAATAAGTTTTTTTATAATTACAATTATGTAAAATTAGTAATTTTAGTTTATAAACAAAATTTGATGTAATTTTTCTTGATTTACAAAAAGAAATTAACATTGATAAATAAATTAACAAAGTTTTGCAATAAGTACAACTTATGATTTTAACTTTAATTTAAGTTTAATGAAGGTTTATTAAATGTATCCTTTGTTGTTATTATTTAATTTTAGAAAAATCAGCAGTAATTTTTTTATCATTTCCTGTAATTTAAAAAATACAAAAAAAAAATAAGTAAACGTGTATAAATAATTATAATGCATTAGATAATTTAATTTAATTAACTGAATTATTATAAAAATACAAACTGTAGCTAATAGCGAATTAGGAAGTGATGATCCGGGGAGACCCGAAATTTTCAAAGAAGTTAATTTGCTATAGGCAACCTTCTGAAAAAATGGGTATATTGCAGGTAAATCTCTTTTGCGTAGAGTAAAACGTATCAAACTATTGTTTTGCTATTTATTGCTTATCAATTAAAACTTGTATTGTCTTATATTTAATTTGTCATTTACAATTAACATATAAACTCATGTTATAAAACGGTTTCTTGGAAAAACGTATTCATTTTGGTTTTTCCAAACATGTTTTTCTTTCCATAGATTTTATTACTCTTCATTTGAGCAAATATAACAAAAATGTATTACTATTACTGTCTTTTCATATATTCCATTAGTAACAACATTAATAACAATAATGTACGCTACAGTTTTATTGAAATTTGGAAAGCATAAAAATAGTATTGGCAAATCGGTTTGCAAACAACATATTTTTCAATAACAATAGTTTGTACTATTGCAATTATAAAAAAATAGGTTTGTTAACAATAGAAATTGGTAAGAAGGCCCAGGGTTCAACAGCAACAAAATGTAATTAAAAACAAACTGTAAAATAAAATTATTAAATAATTTTAATGTAATCAATGTAGTAATATCATATTTATATCAAAAATATTAAATATTGAAAGAATACATTTTTGAAAGTTTGATTTGCAAGTAAACATTAATAATTTTGAGCGATTTTTGAAGTTTGTAATTTGAAACTTAATGACTAGTTTAAAGAAGTCCTGATGAATATTAATAAATTTCGAATCAAGAACAAATTACCATAAATTGTGGATTCGTTTATTTTTTACAATTGTTCAATAAATTAGTGAGTAAGTGTTGATTAGTATAAGGTAAAGAATATCTAAAGCTAAATGTTTGTAGTTTAAAAAAAAATGGTTTTAATGTTAAAACACATACAAAATTCTATTAATTTTCAAGTGTTCACTCTTTTGTATAATAAATTATTGAATAAGTTTAGATCATAATAAAGAAAAACTTAAGCTAAAAATATGAGTTTTTTAATATTGTTGTGTAGTTTTAACGTTGAAACCCATACAAATTGCTATTAATTTTGAGATTCCCAAAGTTTTCACTCTTTTTTTAAACTAAAGGATATTTAATTATAATTAAATTAATTGGATTTAAAGAAATTTGTTAATGTATTTTGTATAAACTGAATGTAAATTTAGAAAAAGGCTGAACTAGTTTTTTTTAATTTATGAAATAATCTTGCATTAAAAAGATAGCAACACATTTTATCAGAAACAAAAAAATATCCAAAGTAAAAAAAACAAGTATTTTTGTCGAGTGTTAAAAATAAATACGAATATTTGAATTTGTGTTTCAAGAGAAGAATCAAAAAGTAACACGAAATTATATAGAAATTAAACCTCTTGTTGAAATAATCGATATAAACAAGCATTTCATTTAAAAAGTTAAGCAATGATTGTGATTTGTGTAAAAGCAAATTTAAAGGGAAAAGAATGAAAATTGGTGACAAATAAAAAAAGCTGTGATTATTATGATGCAGCAAATTATTTTGCACTCAAATATAGTAATTTATTAATAAATTTAAATCAATAAATGTATTAAAATTCATTTAAAAACAAAAAATATTGTTATTTCTCTAATTAATTACGTTCTATTATTTCATATTTTAATTGACAGAAAAATATTTCATCTGTTAATAGAAGACTATAAAATGAGATTTGTTGTTATATCCAGTTTGGATACTATGCTTTAAATATCCATTACAACTTGTAGTGTATCGTGTATAACTAAAACTTAGAGATAACTTCTATTTATGCAAAGGAAATTGTTAAAACTTATTACATTTACTGTTTTTTTAATTAGTTCTTGTAAATGCTGTTTATTGTAATTTTATAATTATTTAATAAACTATATTTTATAATAAAGTGTTATAATAAAGAAATTAACATTGAATTTTAATTATTTTTAACGCAGTATTAAATTCAATATCAATATATGTTAGGTAGTGACAGGGTATATAAAACTCTCCATGGAAAACTTCGTAATTGTAAATGAGCTTTTGGGGAATCGTAGTCGTATGAGGAGGATGCAGTTCGGAAGGAAATAATTAATTAATACCGAAAACTTAAGAGAGTATATTATGTGAGATCGTACAGCCAGAGTCGACACGTGAATAATCGTTATAATTTTCATCGGTAGAGGGAACCTTCTGCTTGACGAAAGAGGGCGCCACAAGCTTAAGTTAAGATTCATAAGACTTTCCTGGTTACAAAAACTTGTGTGGCTGGTACATAGCGACTGATGGCGAATAGGTATTACTACGTTACTTGATTCGATTGGCTGTGTTGTGTTGCTGAACCCATGGCGGTGAACGTGTGTTACAGGGTGAAGCCAGGTGGGTTTGGACGGAGGGCATTGCCAACATAGCATTTCTTGTATTTGGTGGGTTTTATATGTCGTCATTGTCGTTATCCTCTTCTTCCATTACTCTCACGAATCGTCTTCTTAGGCGTCGTGTGGGTGGAAGTTCTGCGTTTTCGAGGATAGTCCTTATGTGGTCTGTGATTTCTGCTGCCTTCTGATGGGCCTTGACTTTCTTAATGATGCCGCCGGATTGATCGTTGCACAAACCATAGACAAAGAAAAGCGCATATTTGTGCTCTCGTCTTTTGTGCTTGGACAAATTAGGGTGACCTTTGTAGTGTCGCGGTGGTACCATGGCACACAGTTTACAGTCAAAACCCCTATTCCCGAATGGGAATTCGACAATGTAGCTATCCATGGCTAATAGTAGCAGCTAACCAAAGTACTAGGGTTAGGAGAGTACACGTAGACAAGGCAAGGTTAATGATGAGAATCCCTATTCCCGAATGGGACTTTTGACAATGTAGCTATGGTCCATGGCTAAATATAATAGCAACTAACAGAATACTAGGATTAAGAACAAATACTCTTTGATCATAGCTCAATTAAGCCACATTCTATCACCTCATATAAATTTTTAACAAATTCATGAATGAGTTAAATAACACTTAGATCTATTTTTTCCACTTTAATGAGAACCATATCAGCATTTGGCTCCTTCGAGCAAATCCTTTTATTCACATTGACGGCTTCTTTAACTTCTATAATATATATTGAAATAACAAAATACAGAATAAGTTTAATCATAAAGTTTCAAATGTATGGAAACAACATTATTGTTACATAAAATGCAAGCATAAACTATTAATTCTTGTAAATACATGACATGTATATTAAAATTTAATACTTCATTTTCATTAAAATCAACACAATTGTGAAAGTCAATAACTTTAATTAAATTCCTGTCATTATCTAATTCAAGTTACACAATGTTTATTGGAATTTCACCATCTGCAGAAGAATCTGAATGATTTACCTTTACCTATTTTGTGTTACTTCCTTTTGGAAGGCATTTCCTCGGATTATCACGGCGAAAGCCAAGCCTTCAATTCGCACTTAATAATTCTGATCAATTCACTGATCGAATGATATGTAAACAATCGAACAGCAAATTGTTGCCCACTTACATTCCACTCACATATCAATAGTAGTGATATGAACCAGGGCAGGGTGTCACCAATCGATGCGGTTGGTTTCGTTGGTTCATTTTAGATTGGCAACCCTTTAGTCCTTCGGATAAGTTCGAGATATAGAACTATAGAATTTCGACAGTTGGATTAACAAGCGAGTGGAGGCCTTTTCACCTTTTTATATGTTCTATATAGTCCCTGATGTTATCCTGGTTTCAAGTATATTTTGAATGGTAAATTGTGACTTTTATTCCATCCTTAAATATGTTTTTTAGCATAGTTCTAATTTTACTCCAATTATGGCCTTCGATTAAACCAACTTTAGACAAATCAATGTTATTGTGGGTCAAGAATATTTATTAATCACAAATACCTAGCCTCTCTTCTTGAATCCTCCACCGCAGGGTTGTAAATTGAACAACATGAGGCAGATTGGTCCCCCATTATTAAGTTTAGATCATAATATTCTTTAATTTTATATAAAATTTATAACACATTTCGTAGTTTCAATTTATTTCTAAAAGTAGTCTTAACTATTGCACATGGGAATATATTTCCATTCTGATCGATATGAAAAATTTCATCATTTTCTGTACTAAATTACAATTTTATCCAAAAGTTTGTATTTATTGTTTATTGTATCAAAAAAGTTTTTCATATTTGTATAATCACATGTTAAAGTAAAAAAAAAATGATTGATGCGTGTTTAAGTTATTGTCCAAGGGAGCGTTGTTTTCAATAATTTTATCATTTATTGTGGTATTCTTACGAATATAATTTGAATATTACATTAACGCCTGGTTCAGGAATAGGGATTACTCTACTAATTGCATCCTCTTTTGTATTATTTCTTCCGATTTTATATTTAATTTAAAAATAATATATTTCCAGTTTCAAACACGTGCTCAATAATCTTGAAACTGGATCTTGAATTCTACTTAGGAAAGTTAATTGTATATGGTCATTTATTATCGTAAATTTGGTTCCGTATAAGTAAGGCCTAAAATGATTCACTGTCCAAACGATTGCTCATAATTCGCGCTCATTAGTTCAATATCGTGTTTCCGCTAAATTTAAAACTCTACTGGCGTAAGCAATAGGAATGTTATTTCCCGTGTAGTTCTGAGTAAGTACCGCACCTATAGCAAAATTTGAGCTATCTGTTGTTAAATAAATCATTTTTTGAAATTTGGATACTGGTTCTAATTTTAAGTTCGAGCTTCTAATTCTGAGAAGTTTTACTTCTGTTAGGAATATATACTTCGGACCACTCATACGCTGGGACACCGACAGATGGCGCTCTAAGGACAGGCTATGCTACCAACAAGACACGCATCACTGAAACCTAGGAGGAGACTTAAAGCAGATCCAAGCGACAGATGTGGCTCGCGCACCGAGTATAACACATCTATAGCGCGCTCTGCCAACGGCACTACTTCCTGCAGAAGAGCTATCAATATAGAGATCCATAATAGAGTTGTATTATTTCGACATCCTGACCACCATTCCTAACAACTTCTATTAACCTGTTGTTGTGTTCCTTAAACTTCTTCCATAAATGACAATATTATCGAGATATGCAAAGCATTTCAATCCTTGAAGACCCATTAGAATGGAATTCATAAGTCTTTGGAAAGTTGCAGGTGCAGTTTTCATACCCATAACCATATGCTTATACTCATTTCATTTCGATTCTTTTCTTCGTCGATAGAAATTTGGTAAAAACCCTGACTTAAGTCTAATTTCGAGAAATATTACCCAGAATTACCTAGTTGATCCAAACTATCTGTTATATTATTAGGCAGCGAGAATTAACTAACGTTAGTCGTTAATTTTTCTAAAATCTGTGACAACTCGCCACATTTTAATTTTACCCTCATTGTCATGTTTTGGGACAACTAATAGTAGAGAATTCCACTAGCTATCAGAATGTCTAATGATTCCGTCTTTTAACATTCTACGAGATTCACTTTTGATTACCTCTTTATTGACCTGAGGTGTCGAAGCAGTGTCCTTTTCAAAATAATGTTATGCTGCATCGCGTTTGTATACAGTAAGCTTTCACTTTGTAGGTGAAAATATCACTATAAGCGGAACAAATATTTTTTAAAAGTTCGATTTCAAATGTATTTAAATTATCTTTATTGATTAATCCCCACATTTTATCAATTCGGTCACCTCTAACTTAGTCATTTTCATAATGAACATCGGAATAATTACAGTACTGATCTAATTCTACTGACGGACGCTTAATAGTTTTCTTTTCCTCAGAGACGTTTATCTCTTACAATGCTCCTGTTATTTAATGCGTTGGTCAAACTTGCGCCTATAAAAATATCGGGACTTTATCTGAAATTCCTACGAAATCATCTGGATATTTACCAATCGTGTTTACTTATCTCGCTTATATTATATTTCCATTATCTCGCTTCTAGGCGGTACTATAATATTATCTTTATTAGAAAATGTTCTTAATATTCCGTTTATTTTCATTTCGTCCTTTTCGCAGTCAATAACAACACCAAATTTATTAATGAAATCAGCTCCTAATATACCGTCCGTTTCCACATTTATATCTTCCTGAAAGATGTGAAAAGTGTAAGAAAGTGTTTCCCCTTTATTTTTAATTGAAGCATTACTAACACATCTAATGATGAGCATGAATTTACGATCGATGATCGTTTTTATCTTGTGAATCTTACATTTTTTTTTTAATTAATTTTGTTTTATTAATTATATATCTGATCCGGTATCTACTAAAAACATTCATTCTTTTTCATTAGAAATATCTAAATTTAATTTTAATTTAGGTTTAAGGTCTCTATGTTTAGTAATAATTATATTATGAGCTTCCTTAGTTTGATGTTTTATTTCGGTAGTCAAGATTCGTTTTCTGGTGGTACATATTTATCATTATTTGTGTTGCGAGGATTTTTTACTGAATTAAATTGATTTCTATTTTGGTTATCATTCCGCTAATTATAATCAGTTCTATTGCAATTACCATTACGCATGTTATAGTTACCGTTATTTTGATTATATTTACGTCTATTATCAGATTCTGGTTGATCTCTATCGGTAAAGTTATGGCTTCTATCTTTATAAAAATCTGTGGTTATTCTCTTTTGAAAAATTGTCTCTTTATATTACTATTATTAAATATGTTTCTCCTATAGTTTGCAAAGTGACTTTCAGCTGAAGTGTAATTATTTTCGCGATTTTTATTAAAGTATTCATTATTATTATTCCGAAAGTTCGGTCTATGTTTTTCATAATAGTAATTATTATTTCTCAGATTATCTCTATAAATGCATTGATACTGAACATTGCTCCTGAAGATACTGGGATTTCTAATATGTGACTTGTCTACTAGGAATATGTTGTAAATTGAAGTTTTCAAAAGAGTTACTTAGCTTGCTCATTATATACAGGTCATTGTGATGTTTTCTTTTAATGATTTCAATTTCTTTTTTTTTCTGCTAGTATATAAGGAGTATCAAGTGAATCTACATTGTCTAAATTTATAGTTTGGGGAATCGTTGACGGGGTGAAGAAGATGTGGATACACAGAGAATTATTCGTCTGATACACAAGATATATATTCGGATGCTTATACAGATGGTACAGAGTATGAACAAAGGAACAGAGACAGTTATAATATAAATACGATAGCGAGAACCTTACTGCTTGATGGGTGAGAGACGAAAGAGGTCCGTACTGACCGGCGGGTGTGAAACAAGAGAGGAAGATTATTCCGGGTTCGTCTCTTTTATATGGTTTTGGGGGTCGTAAACTTAAGCCGCTGTTTGTGATAAGGAAGTACATCCTAAACATAAGTTTCGCACGTGTGGGCGGACATGAGCGCCACAATAGTATCCCTAATTTTGTGGCAAGAGTCCTAATTTAAAATTGTTTAATACTTCATATGGAAGTGATCTACTATATTCTCTGCACATGTTTGAATTAAATATTAATGTTTTTGCATCTACTATTTTAACTGAGATTTCTTCTAATCTCATTTTGAATGAAAATACAGATTCGTTCTCACCTTGTTGACATACGTTAATTTTATTTCTTCATTATGCAATGTCGGAAGGTTCGATTTTTTTTATTAGTGCCGTTTGAAAGTTCCAAGTCCATTCGAGCTAAAACAAGCAACAATAAATTAGCATTCAATTAAGAAAAAAAACTTACTCATAATAATCCAGACGATAAAATTAACAGTGCAAGTGTTTAGTCTAAAATTGTTTTCTATAAGAATGCTTTTCTGCATATACTTAAAAGTTGCTTTGCATATCATCATCATTGTCAATGGAAAAGATTTTGTGATTTAGAATATTATATACAGTTTTGAGATATTCTGAAAATATCGTGTTCAAAACTATTTCTAATATTTTTATGACCATATCATTGGTATGTGGGCATTCCTTGAAACTCCAAATTACTTTTTCATTCAAATAATTTTTGAGTGATAAGTAGGGATCATTTCGCTCCTTCAATATAAATGGTAAAACATAGACAGTAATACTGAACATATTTATAAGTCCTAATAGAAGATTTTCAGTGCTGTATTTCCGCAGATATGTAAGATTATAACTGCCCTTTTGCTTAATATCAGCAAATGTCAAAACACCATTCGCATTTACATTTAAATTGCAATTATTGTTGATAATTAAATGTTCGATTCCATTCAAAAAAAATTGCGACAATTTTAAAAATAATTTTTTATCCTGGGGATTAACGCAATTCAAATTAGTTGGCATAGATACATTAATATTGAGAGAGACTGTTGTTTATCATTTCGTTCACTTATATATTCCCTTATATTTCCAATAATTACTGTACAAAAATCGGGTGTGCAGTTTGTTCCTCTTGAATCTAACTACATTATGTAAAATAAATGGAATATCTTTTACTAAACAAATTGCAAGAGGGCCTAGTATTTGGTCCCTGCATTTGCCTTAGTTGGCCGAATGTGTTTTCTAATGGATCCTTTTTTTTGAGGAGTGGAAACCTTCAAAAGGGGACCACGGCTGGAGCAGGAACCGTGGTACTGTGCTATTTCTACGCACTAAAACCACTCCCCCTCAAACAAGCATGCAGGACCCGGAGTTATCCATTGGCTTTCTGACCATGCTGTTATTTCGTGCATGTTGCTCCGCACTTCCGTCATCTGTCATGAAGCTAGTCTGGGCTCTGTTCTTCGAGCTGAGCCTTCCTTTCGTCTTACTCCTTTCTGCTCATAACGTCAGTGATGGTAATTTTAGTATCCATTTCTGCGTCTGTTCACCCGCTGTTGTGCACTCAGCGCTCTACTATACGTTTGGCAACGATTGTTGCCTGCCTGATGTCCCGCTTGGCAGCATAGCGGGCAGTACGGTTCGATTGGCAGTCCTTGGCTTTGTGACCTTCCTTGCTGCATTTTAAGCAGTACCTCGTTCTGTCGGTGCCTGTGCAGTTTTGGGCGCGATGGCCAACATTCCAGCACCTGTAGCAACGTATCAAGTCTACATATTCTCTGACTCGGCAGGTAACCAATCCTATCTTGATTTTACCACATTTCGGAAGCTTGTCTCCTGCGTCCTGAGGAAGCAATGCAGTGGCTATTTGTTTACTGCCGTTGGCTGGTTTCATTTTTTTTACTATTGAGTCGCCCGCACCCGTAGCCTCTCTGAGTGCTTTTTCAACTTCGGTGCTTGTTGTTTCTTTATCGATATCTTTGATACAGACGGTCATCCTCCTCTGCAAAACTCTAACGCTGCTTTCGTCTGCAAGTTTTTTAGCAATTTCAGCTCGGAGTGGCTCAGCTTTGCCTTTCCCCTTCTCCACCTCCATGAGCAGGTCTCCTTAATGGCCATGATGACTACGTCTATTTCGTCGGCGTTTATATTTTTTTCACCTTCCTCAGGATTTCGGCGTAGCTTCTTCCTTCCGCTTTTATTATTACGGCCTCCGCCATATTTCTTCTTCTTTGTGCCTTCGGTTTTTGCGTTTTATTTGCATCGTCCTTATCCCTTGTTTTCCTCTGTACGGTTTTCCTTTGTTCATCCAGGACTATTTCTGGTTTGTTTTGATTTTGATCCGTCAGAATTTCTATTGTCCTAATTAAATTACGTAGTACCTAACAATTGCATTTTTCTTATTTACAAATTTCATACTATTTACAACCTCTTTTGCCTCGCACCATAGTTGCAAATGCTTGGATTCTATTACTTCACGTTCAATTAAACTTTTATTATTTTTCGAAATATCAATATTCAAAGTATCGAACAAGTTATTTAAAAAATTGCATAATAATGCCGTGCCCATGGAATCTGCAGTAAATGTATTACCATTTTGGCAAGTTAAATCTCCCTCTATAATAATTTGTATTACCCCGGATAGCGTTTTGCTAAACACTTGCATTGCCTTCGCTATCTTCATCTTCGGAATTTGCTCTGCATAAACATGTTTTAGAGTAATTTTTAGCATTATTCTGATTGACTTTGATATATCTATATAATATGCTATTTTAATGTACTCCCAATTTGCAAGTCACGCCTCTCCATTCAATATATATTTTAAATTTTTATTTAACAAATTGTTCCTCATGCATTTAATCCGATGGCAAATATCATACAGAGGAACAATTTCACATTCGCCAATTTTAATCATATTTGTTTTAGGCTCCTTGTTTCCATGCATATATAGTTTTCTTGAGTTCTCTAAAAGCATATTTATGGCAGCACAATTTGTGTATGTATCCCCTATATCTGCAAACCTTGTTACAATGTCTTTAATGTATTTTACAATGGTGGCAGATATTGTGGAACCTTGAACGAAAATGTAACTTACAGGAAATTTCCACTTCCTGTAAATGCTCCTCACCATAAAGACCTGAGCATGATCTGCTATTCTACTTGGCCTATCGTAACCGTTATCCTCAAATCCACTAATCACGCCTCTTCTAGTCAGATAGTCCAAATGAGGAATAACTGACATCTTGTCAAAAAAAATTATGTAACAAGTCTATCTTCAATACTACTGTTATCATGAATGTGCTATTTCAGTGTATTTAAGATATTATCAATTAAAAGAGGATCAATAATTATTTGCTTACTAAAATTTGAAATTGTAGATAATGAGGGAAATTTAAAAATTGGAGACAAATTCATATACTGATTACTAATATTTTATCTTCTAAGGAATAATATTCTCCTTTATTTTTCTTCAAAGAATTTTTCAATTGGCATTTTAAAAAAATTAAGACATTTCCATCTAAATTTTTAAATTGTTTAAATTCTTTGTTTAAAACCGTATATGTTTTATTTGCTTTTTCTAATAACTTATTCTATTCTACAAGTTCTTCCTGCAATGTTTTCGACGCTTATTATTAACATTTGTAGCCACCACAGTATGTACTACATTTTTAAAATCAACAAATTTGGAGTCAGGTTTTGTTGTACATATAAAAAAAATGGTCTTTTTCTATAATTATCGGTCAAATGAAGATACCCGTTTCCTATTTCGAATCTGCAAATTATTTAAATTTTAAAGTGCAAAATTGTTTAGCTTTTTTCCATTGTTGAAACTGTGTAGAATCAACCAGGAGAAATTTTCTCATCTTGATATTATCGCCTACTTTGGTTTTGCATCCATTTACGCAACAGCAATAAACGATCGTAAATTACAAATGTAAATTAATTAATGTGAATGATTTAAATAACATTACTTACTTCTTTCTTTATAAAAATGGCACAGAAAATTCAATAAATGTATTACAACTTGCAGAAAAATTATTTCTGAAGAAATTTTGGCAGAAGATAAAATAAACATTTCCATAATTAAATATTTGAACAAGCACACTATAACAAAAGATCTTTTATTCTAATATACAAATTTACATAAATCTACATTATCATTAGCCGCTAGAATTCTTCTCTCCTGTTGTGTCACCCTGGATGAGGACACGCCAGTGATAACTGTACACTGACACCTCTCTGAACAAGTGTGAAGGAGATCTTATCACAGCGAAATGCACGAAGGTGCCTGAAGATCCGGCAAAGTGTACGAATTGTGGCTTCGAACATACAGTAAGTTCAATCTACTGTCCAGTATTCATCCACAATCGCAAAGGTCCAGCCAAAAAACTCACCACTGAAGCTGGCGGTCTCTCATCACGAATCGCAGAGGCTCCGCAAGGTATTACCGACCACCAATTTTAAAAGAAAAACCGCTGCCTCCACCACCATCGCAGGCGAAACTAATAACACATTCTTGGGCACAAGTTGTAAAAAGTGGATCGATGTCGAAGCGAACCCCTTCTGTATCGCAGCCGGTAAAAATGTCAGCCTACAAGCAGCAGTCACAATCAAACGAAGTAATACAGTGACCTTCTGCAGCACCGACGTAATCTTATGCACAAACTCAAATCACCAGCAGCAACTAATCACAGGCAACCCTTCCAGCAGCCAAGAAGTACGTCGAAGACCTACAACTATATATAAGAGCACGAGAGGTCGCCTCGAAGAAAATCAACCTGACAAAACTGCTCTGAGCTACAGCAAATTTGATAGTGCAATTAGCGGACGCATCGAACCCGATAGAGCAACTGCTCCTGTTCGAGGCATTTGTCAAAGAACAACGTACGGTTTGAGCATATTCACGTGGATTGGAAATAGAATTCTGCAGAGATGTGCAGAAACATGGCTGATCTTGAAAAAAACAAAATTAAAAGTATTATGCATTTCGGAAACCAAACTCGGCCCAAACGGTAAATTCTACATCAAAAATTATTAATTTATAAGGAAGGACAGGAAAACTGGTGGTGGCGGTCCTCTAATATTCATGAACAACAAAATTCAATTTAAACAAATTAATATTTCGAGTCCCGTAGTAGAATCAAAATTGGAACTTCTCTCAATTCAATTCGAAGACAAAGTTAAATTAACCCACCAAAAATAAACTAACATGGAGAGGAGAAACGTGACCATGGCCGAGTATAAGACGCTGCTCATCGGAGACCTAAATGCATAGCATCCAGCCTGAAACTCGACGCCGATAAACGTTAGCGGCACTAATATTTTCGAGCATGTCAGGGATACGGAATTGACGCTCTACTTCATGGACCTCCCTACACATTTTCCGCTCAACGGTTCGAACCCCACCACCATCGACATTATTATAAACCGAAATTGCAGTATCTGCCAACCGAGGACCTGTCCAGAGATGAGTTCCGATCACGATCCGGTGATATTCGAAATTATATGTAACAAAGTCCAATTACCATTCGAGGAAACGAGAAAGATGCTAAATTATAAGTGGACAAATTGGAAAGAGTTCAGATCTCTATTGGATCGCATTTTAGTAATGCCAAGATCGTGCCCATCGATATGCGAAGAACTGGACTCTCTTGTCGATCATCTGATTGAGGCGATTCAGCAAGGAGAGAATGCGACAATTCCGAAAGCAAAAGAAAATCCAAATAAGAATATTTTGATTTGCCAGCACATATAGAACAACTGATAACAACACGAAATAGGCAGAGACGAATTTGGCCGAGAAGCAGATTAATATAGGACAAATTAATTATGAATTATTACAGGGCCCAAATTAAAAGAGCTCTCGACCGGCGCAGAAACGAGTCTTAGCACACTAAATTAATTAATCTTAGCTCTACTGATAATACTTTATGGAAGCAGATCCGGAAGCTGACAACGAAATTTCACCGCTCGCTGCTCTTTCCAACACCGACGACGATTCCAGTGAGGCAGCCATCACTGACAAGGCTAAAGCTAAAGTATATGCAAAACTCAAGTGAAATTTCAGAAAATTCATTGAAATTCTCTGGCATGTTGGAAAGTACTGGCAAATTGAGACGGGCGACAATGAGGACTGCACTCAGAAAGGCACCGGGTGAGGACTCCATTCAAAATCTCATAGTAAAGAACTTGTCCAGAAAGTGCGTAATCCTCGACGTACGTCGTGAATGGCATGCTGAGAACAGATGCTTGCCGGGGTCCCTCAAGGGTCCATCTTGGCACCGGTACTCTTCATTATCTACATACCAAAGGGACACAACACCAAATTTGCGCTCTTCGCTGATGACACGGCGGTGTACGGAACTTCGGACACTTCGCGCATTGCCATGAGGAAAGTCGAAATTGACGTGAACCAAATTAAATAATTCTTTGCTAAATCGTAGATCAAAAGCAACAAACGGATGTTACCATCTTCACAAAGTGCAAGTCGCGCGAGAGGACTCTTGCCGATATACGCCATCGGACGTAAGCTGATGTCTAGAGAGGCGATGCAAAACAACAATATTGACGGTTGCCGGGCTCTACGGCGTTATTAGGCGACTATACCCGTTAATGGCGTAGCGAAGCGACTTGAGCAGAAGTAATAAACTCCTTATCTACAAAACCATGATATGACCAATAATGATCTACGGAGCCCCCGTTTTGGTGTAGCGCCAGCAACACAAGCTTCAATACATATCAGAACAAATACTTACGTATCGCGTTGGACCGAAACCGTTACACGCGACTCGACGACTTACATGAGAAGACCAACATGCCAAGGATCCAAGAGCAGCGAGGAAGCTGGCTCTGCGATTCTACTAGTCCAAGGTATGGACAAGACCATAGAAAAACGTCAATTAATCTCATGCGCATTAAAAAGCATTTTGCGCAATTTGTAAATTTAAGAAAATTGAACAAGGCAGTAACTTGAAAATACATATTTTTGCAAATTGTTATGTATTTAAAAAATACCATATCCAACTTTTCGAATATAAATATACTTATTAGAATAAAGATGAACAATTAATAAATACAAATATTATAAATAATAAATCATAAACATTTATTATAATATAAACTATGTAGCAAAAACAAATAAAAAAATATCTTAATACAAAAATAAATTTAAGTCACAGTTTATATAATAAATATATTCAATTTTCGTTCTGAAAATAATTATTTGTAGCTGATAACATTTTAAATGCTACGACATTAGAATCTTCTTGCTTTGTTTCTGAAGCGTTTAATTTTCTCTTTTTTGTCGAATATAATCGCCTTTCGGGTATTATATTCGAGGAAACTGATTTCGATGTTGATGGACATGGACCACAAAATTCATTTTAAGTTTGATTTTAAGTACTTGATTGCAATAAAACATGCCAAAAATCAATTTGTTTTTTATCATTTCAAAATTTTCCACACTATTAACTTTATGAGCCAATTTTAGCATGCTTACTTTCAAATTCATCAACATTAAAATCTGCTTCTCTTTTTTGCTAACGCAATCATCAATACTAGATATTCTATTAACTTCTTCTTCATTTTCCTCATCTGAAATTAATTAATCACAAAATAATCAATCCATCAATATATTCTAGTTACAAAATATTTACCAGAACTTAATGCGTTCGTTGTACAACATTCTGGATATGTCTTCTTGTATCTCTGGACAAGGTGAATGTGCTTGCACATGTTCCAACGCACTGAATAATCAATGCATGTGTATATATGAATGCAAATATTGTATTCTTTGCAAAGCAAATTGCATTTACATGATTTAATATAATTGATGGAATATATTTCGTTGGATGCCGAAATAACATCAAAACCCCCAGATTCGTTAAGCAATACTGATTTAACATCTAGTTCCTCGCTTATTTTGTGTCTATTAAACATTTAAGTTTTGTCGTCACTTTCCCTTTGTACTTTATCAAAATTACATTAAATAATTTGTCTCTCACAAATTTTAAGAGGGCATATATACAAATATCCAAGCGTTCCGCTTCCGCTTAAATATAAATATTTGATTGTCTGTGCATTGTTTCTAGATGCATGTTTGTATTTAATACAGCATACAAACGATAGCACTAGACCCATGCTGATACTCTACTTGCATACCACGTTTGAAAATATTTGGCGAAAAACATTGTATCATCATCATCCATAATATCTGAAGAGTATCATTAAAACTAAATGTTCCTCTTTCAGAAAATAATACTGTGTAGACAATTCATTTTATGGTTTATAAAAGACAATGTAACCATTGTCTGTCAACTTTTTTGCCCACTAATCGACACTTTCTGCATCATTTTCATCCAGAATTGCAGAGTTATTCAAATTGTAGTTTCTTGTCATGTTATGTAAGTCCTGTTTTGTCAATAAGTAAATACGTTCCTTTTCACAATTTACTACCGATTCCCGTACATTATCTAATATGACATCCGTCGGAATCTTGACTGCTAACTTGCCAACATTAATTTGTCATTTTTGGAAATATTTATATATTCAAGTTCTTTACAAAGGCATTCATTTTTCTTTGTTCCTTTTTTCCCGGTCAGCCCGGGAATGGTTCTTATTGCCGTATTCATATTGACGGTTAGAACTATGGAACAGCTGGTATGACGCACGTCGCTTGGGTCTGACTTCACCTTCGGTTCCCACGGCCTTTGTTCTGCCGCTCGGTCAACTGAAAGGGCGGCGTCATCAATAGCCAGTGCGCACGGCCTTGGCTTCCGCTGTGGATCATAGTGTTCTTGCACTTTGCGGATTTTACCGTCGCTTCCCAGGGTCTTTGTTCCGCCGCTCGGTCGAGTGAAAGGGCGGCGTCTTCGAAGGCCGTTGCACACGACCTTGGCTCCAGCCGTTGATCATTAGTGCACATGCACTTTGTGAATTCTGC
>JAFMTC010001353.1:0-26727 GCA_018845635.1 Nicrophorus orbicollis
ATAGTTTTATTTTTTCAAAAACAATATTAATCTGTTCTTCAGTGCGTATTAACATATTAATTATATAACTTGTAGACTGAAACTCAGATTGCCGTGAATTTTTGACAGGCGTCGTGTGAAGGTTGGTGCTTCCTAAAAATCGTATGGATAGATGCGCCATCTACATGTCATGCAACCAACTTATCGACTGAAGTGTTAATCGTTAGAAAATTATAATAATAACAAGATTTATACAATAAAATGAAGAAAAACAAAGAAAAAGCCTAAAGGCCTTGAATATTTGTATATATTTCGATATGATAATAACAAAAAACCTTTAGAAATGCGTGATTTAAAACCAAAACAATAATTTGTATCCGCGAAGCGTAAAAAGATTAACGGCGTATTTCCGCTTTTATTGTTTCATCAGCTGCAATAAACCAAAAAAAAACAAACGAACAAACAAACAGAATAAAGTGAAACGAACGAGAAGGTGATAAATAGGCGTTCTTTCATAGAGACATTTTTATATTTGTATTTAGATCTGCATCTATATAAATATAGTGTGCATGTACATAACGCAGGGTGTAAATAATTTACGATGGGATTTATGTACCATGAAAATCGGAACCACCGGAAGGCCCTTCCACCATAATGTTTGGTTAACATAAAACCGCAATGCAAACACGTAAAATGTATGCACGTGTGACACGTTTGTGCACCTCGGATTTAATCTGCGCAAAACTGAAAGCGAATCCCGTGCAGAAGTACGCAGTAAATTCGGTGGAAAGCGAGAGTGAATTGGTGCGATTCCACGGGGCGGAAGCGAAAAATAAATTAATTAGAAGCCTGCAGTGCGGAATTACTACTACTACTAGCAGTACCATCATAAATTTGCGAATAATATGTAGTGTGCATAGTTCGGGAAGACAATCTTCTCGGGGGCAAAGGAAATTACTCGACGCACCGCAAGAAGCGGAAGCGGAAGTCGCTAAGGGCGGGAGGACTCGAGTGGAGTGATATTAATATCTGTTTTATAACCGCGGAAGAGCGCTTTCCTGGGCACTTCCCCCGAAACTTCGGAACTTCTTTACCTACGAACTCATCTTTAGCATTGTTCCCGTTTTCCCTTGGAACGATCGATTCATCACGTGTGTGTGTACATGCAAAGAACTGTAACGACAGCAGCGAAACACGATTCGAAAAAAGAGTTTGATTGTAACGATTACCACGCTCACCATGATTACATAATGGAATTCCGTTGTTTACTTAATTTCGAATCCATTAGGAGAACGTTTTATCACTATACTTTTATCTATCTCATCGCAGCACATCCAAAATTCATGTTATGGTTAGAATCGCTTTTCCACATTCTGAGGTCTTCGGTTCAAGTTCCAGATGCAACACAGGGTTTTGTGGTTTCTTTATTTCAATTCTTCTGGACTGAGGCGATTCCAAATTTTTAGAAAACAGGCTTAAACAAGTGTCTGCAACGACGTGGTGATTCAACACAAACAGTAAACCTGAAAGAGCAACATTTTCCGAAAAATTGTTGAAGTAAATAGCTTTTGGAATTTCCAATAATCCGAAAGGAGATTCTAATAAAGGCCCATGCACCTTACTTTGAGGGATTCCGTTTATTTTCCTTGGGTTAGAATCGCTTTTCTACATTCTTAGGTCTTCGGTTCAAGTTCCAGATGCAACACAGGGTTTTGTGGTTTCTTTATTTCAATTCTTCTGAACTGAGGCGATTCCAAATTTTAAAAAAACAGGCTCAAACAAGTGTCTGCAACGACGTGGTGATTCAACACAAACAGTAAACCTGAAAGAGCAACATTTTCCGAAAAATTCTTGAAGTAAACAATTTTTGGAATGTCCTATAATCCGGATGGAGATTCTAATAAAGGCCCATGCACTTTACTTTCAGGGATTCCGTTTAATTTCCTTGGGTTAGAATCGCTTTTCTACATTCTGAGGTCTTCGGGTCAAATTCCAGATGCAACACAGGATTTTGTGGTTTCTTTATTTCAATTCTTCTGGACTGAGACAATTCCAAATTTAAAAAACAACAGGCTTTAAGGGATTACTTAAACAAGTGTCTGGAACGACGTGGTGATTCAACACAAACAGTAAACCTGAAAGAGCAACATTTTCCGAAAAATTCTTGAAGTAAACAATTTTTGGAATGTCCTATAATCCGGATGGAGATTCTAATAGAGGCCCATGCACCTTACTTTCAGGGATTTTGTTTATTTTTCTTGTGTTAGAATCGCTTTTCTACATTCTGAGGTCTTCGGTTCAAGTTCCTGATGCAACACAGGATTTAGTGGTTTCTTTATTTCAATTCTTCTGGACTGAGGCGATTCCAAATTTTAAAAAAACAGGCTTAAACAAGTGTCTGCAACGACGTGGTGATTCAACACAAACAGTAAACTTGAAAGAGCAACATTTTCCGAAAATTTCTTGAAGTAAGCAATTTTTGGAATTTCCTATAATCCGGACGGAGATTCTAATAAAGGCCCATGCACCTTACTTTGAGGGATTCCGATTCATTTCCTTGGGTTAGAATCGCTTTTCTACATTCTGAGGTCTTCGATTCAAGTTCGAGATGCAACACAGGGTTTTGTGGTTTCTTTATTTCAATTCTTCTTGACTGAGGCGATTCCAAATTTTTAAAAACAGGCTTTAAGGGATTACTTAAACAAGTGTCTGCAACGACGTGGTGATTTAACACAAACAGTAAACCTGAAAGAGCAACATTTTCCGAAAAATTCTTGAAGTAAACAACTTTTGGAATGACCTATAATCCGGATGGAGATTCTAATAAAGGCCCATGCACCTTACTTTCAGGGATTCCGTTTAATTTCCTTTGGTTAGAATCGCTTTTCTACATCCTGAGGTCTTCGGTTCAAGTTCCAGGTGCAACACAGGGTTTTGTGGTTTCTTTATTTCAATTCTTCTGGACTGAGGCAACTCCAAATTTAAAAAACAAGCTTTAAGAGATTACTTAAACAAGTATCTGCAACGATGTGGTGATTCAACACAAACAGTAAACCTGAAAGAGCAACATTTTCCGAAAATTTCTTGAAGTAAACAATTTTTGGAATGTCCTATAATCCGGATGGAGATTCTAATAAAGGCCCATGCACCTTACTTTGAGGGATTCCGTTTAATTTCCTTGATTACATCCACGGCGCAAACATAAGTCGGATCTAATCTCTCGAGAAAACCCGATGCAATTTCCCCTCTGCCTCGCGCTCGTTGCGAAACAACCCCCCTTTCTGTTTTTCGCCGTGAATAATAAATTCATTGCCGCACGGAATTAAGTCCCCAAATTCCGGATTTTGCACCAGAATTCCATTCCATTTACGCAAAAGAATCGCACGTACAAAACCATAGGTTTAACAAACAAAAACAATACAAAGATATGAACGTGTTTTAGAATTCAACTCCAAAGTTATTAAATAAAAATTGATGATACAAACAATACATTAAGTAAATACACTTAAATTTTTAACAGCTATTACTAACGTAACACAGAATATTATGTAATAACATTTCGAAACTCAAAAAATTAACAATTACTTCAAGAAAAAACACAAAAAGTAAATTGAAAATGAAGAAATACAAAAGAAAATAAGTCTATTTTCAATTACACTTCTTTTATTAGAATACAAATCTTACAGATTTTAACCAATTATATTAATTAGTTAATAGAATGAAAATTGTCTACTTATTATATAAGTTTTAATAGATACCTATAAACCAAGAGATGGAAAATATTTGTGTGAAAATCCAATATTTACAAAACACTTTTCTAAGTGCATTTATTTGGTTAAATATAATGTAAATCTTTATAATTTTTGTAAATAATTAAAATTATATAATTCTGAGTAAAAATGGGTAATTACGTGAAAAAAAACGGATGTAATATAATAAAAACTGCAAAATGTTTGTAAATTGTAAAGTTTGAAATGATTACTTTAAATACATGTAGATGTATTAAATAAATAGATGTTTGTGCTAAAATGTTATCCATTCTAATAGTAATAGTATTAATTATGAGTTTATACAGAATGTTTGAAGTAATTAGAGACTTTCGCAGGATTAATTAAACTCTAACAATAATTAAGTAAATTGCTTGTTATAATACAAGTAAAATATTAATTTACATCATATTTATTTACAATTAACTCCATTTATTTCCAAGAATAATTACAACAAATCGTTAATTTTACAATTTTTACTTTTCCTTAAAACTTGCTCTTTCAAAATAAGTAAAAAATCTTATTGCTAAGTTTCTGCATTACTTATTAAACGTTCTTTCGAAATAAGTGTAAAATATGTGTGTATCTTATTGCTAAGTTTCTGAATTTCTTATTATACGCAAATAATGAGTTGTATTGAAATTATATCGTAAAATATGTAATCAAGCTGGAAAATTTGAAAAGGAAAATCTTGTGTTATAAAGGGAAGTCGACTGAGGGTGTTAAAACTTAATTTATATAGAGAGGCCGACATTTATTAGCTGTAAACCTTCGCCCTGCCATCATTTTATCACGTCCATCGGTGAGAAAAGGAGTAAAACAACACCCAGTGTGGTTTAGGACGTCGCAAAAACACACGACAAAGTACTGAAATTGAAAATAAGTCATAAACAGCGACTTCCTTCCTCTAATAGTAAATGCAATCTTTCAAATTTCGATGTTAATAATGACAATATTTATCGCATAAATCAGTGGAGAAATTAATGAATTACACTTCAAAGAGAAACTTTATAATTGAATTGAAATATTACATGTTTCCTTCAATAATTTCAATGTTTTTCGTGGGGTAATTATAAGTTTTGTTTTTTTTTCAAATTAACTTTATAATTGCACATTTTGTATACTTTTTGTGAAGGCAAATTTATTTGTATTTCTAATACACCCATACCTCGCTTTACGGCCTAGATACGTTCCACGAAACTTGGCCGCAAAGCGAAAAGCCGTATAAGGAATCAATTATTGCGCAAGATTGGCAACATGTAGATATATCGATATCGAAAAAAGTTTCTTTTGCCGTTATAGCGAAACATTTTAGGCCGTAAATCGAAAACGTTCCTTAATACGGGCGATGTATGGGTGTAGTTTCTTTAATAAAATTACAAGTTTCTTACTATTGAAATTGTAGAAATTACAAGGATATTGTAAGTAATTTCATGAATACGTTCTACGCTCATTAACTTTTCTTAAATGCAGTGAATCTTCTGATAAACTAAAATTTGAGAAAATGATACAACAGGACATTACAAAGTGTAACAATGTGTAACAAAGTGTAACAATGAATTCAATTTTACTTCTGTGAATGTAATTTAAAGAAAGAAATGAAATTTGGTCCGCGTTTCGATTTCTCACAATATTACTGAGATGTGCGTCCCACGGCTACGATTATGATGATGACCGGGAACGGCGGTGAATTTGAATGCAATCCCGACAAATTCTGGGGCCTCGAGGTCTTTCCACCGACGACGAACTGGATGGAAAAGAGAAAGTTGTAAAAGAAACGTTAAGGAGTTTCCCGGCGAGCGAAATTTGGCTGAACAATTTTCCACGTGTGCGTTGCATGCGTGAAAGATCCGATTTATTGATCTTCGGGAAACGAGAAGGAAAGAGAGAAAGCTTGTAGCGTGTTCAGGGAGGGAAAACACCATACGCAAAGTTTCATTTTTATGTGTTTTTTATATACATGCATTTCCTTCGTCTTGGCTAGAACTTCGCACGGGTTAAAGTGTATCTGAAGAGGTCGAAGGGTGGAGGAAGGGGGCGGGGGGCGAACGTGAAAGGGAGCAGAAGTTTGAATAATATCCATTCAGTGCACGCAGCACCATTTCTTTTATCGCCAAAACGGCCACAGCTCACTTATATATTTACTGCCACTCCATACTTACCGCCCTTTCCTTCACACTCCTGCCACCACCCACCCACCCCCGCACACACACTTTAAAACCGGAAACGGAAAGAGCTTTACTCTACTTACCGTATAAATCTACAGAGCCGAACGACAAATTCCTATCTCACCCACTCGTACATTTGTATATTACAAGCAAATTTCAGAAACATAATCTTCTTAAGAACATAACACTTTTTGTCTCTGCACTCAAAATAATTGAAATCTCTGACTATTGCAATAATTTGAGTAAATTAATTGGAATAATTGCATAAAACTAATAATATTTGTCCACAATCTTAAACATTAATTTTCTACTTCTTTCAGCATAAAAAATGCATCGGTCCCACTCAAAATCCCGACATTAGACTTCCCGACATCCATTAGCCCGACTGTATCAATTTCCCGACATCCGTTAGCCTGACATTCGTTATCCCGACTATACCAAATTCCCGACATCCGTTATCCCGACTACATTAAATTCCCGACATTCGTTATTGCGAACATTTTCTTAGATTATGGATATTTCTGACTCAAAATCTTCCCCTTTTATTTGTTTGATACTTTGTTTTATCTAAATATCCCTTACAGACACAAGGCAAAGGCATAGATAAATGTTGAAATTGTTAACGGACGAAGATATCCGAAGAAATTATATGAAGGGAGAGTTAATATTTGCCGGGAGCAATTCGAGCCGTCGTCTGAAACTCAAACAGAAGTCCGATTTTCGAGTCTCGAACAAGCAAAGAGTTTGCGTGCAGAGGAGGAAGCGTGTGTAAAACAAACTTGAATATTTTTTTCGAAAACAGTTCCCACAAACATGCGTAAAATCAGTATTCTCACTATTGATTGTTGATTTATCTATAGTGAGTATAGAATACGTTTATTGCTGAAGTCGCACTTTTGGTTTAAGCAAATTGATATCCTATGTAAATATATACACTTTGCTGTGAACATAATCTCCGTAAGCCTTGATTTGTTTAGTACTTAGTATATGAATAATGGACTTTATAAGAGATTTACTACTATATTCGATATTCTTAAATTATGTACACGAATAACTATTTAATGAATTCTTTTTTACTTTCTAGAATTTCATAAAATTATAAGCTCTTGAAATTGCAGAAATTACAAAAATAAGGACAGAAAGACCTATAGTTTTATTTGTATATTTATTTATTACTATTGCATTGAGTTTATGCTTATTTTTCTAGAAATTGTTGCATTCAGAATCTTGAATTCAAATGCTTATTACGATTTGATTTCGATTATGCTCGTTATAAAAGATATTAAACCAAAATGAGTGCAGATAATCTCTTTATAATTGTATTGAAAAGTGGAAATGAAATATACTTATTTGTGTTTTGTTGTATTCGAAATAGATGATATTTAATATAAGGAAATATATGAAAAATAAAGTATTGAAGGCGATGTGAAATGGATCGGAATGAATGCGCTAAGTAGTTTGAATGTGGAAGCAAATTGTTTTCAATTGGTCTGTAAAATTGAAACGATGTTTTCTCCTTCTTCGTTTCTATTTATCGTTTTGTTTCTCTTTCCACTGAACCCATTAGTGCATTAATACTTGGTGTATCGAATATTCATTGGATTGTAAAAGAAAACTGTTCGGCAAGGTGCACTGCTGGGAATTGATTCGGTTAATAAAAGGAATAGTTCTCGAGGGCCGTTGGAAGTATTCAATTTGGGTAAGTATTCTCCATTGAATGCACAGTTTGCGATCTGCAATCTAGTTATCGGTGCACGCCATGCGATAGTTAGAGATTGAACCTACCTGTTTCCACGCCACCTCCCCGCAATCGACCCGCTTTGCACGTGAAAACAAGCCACCTAGGGGGGGAGGTGGCCCTTAAGTGGTTAATGCGAGTTTAATTCCACGTTTTCCGCGAAGCGAAACTTTCCTCGAGCTGACCACAGTCAGGGGTAGTTGCCGTTGTTTGCAAGTCATGATACGCGAAATAATTGGGCTTCGTTACGAAGTGGGCGGCGGAAGGGTAAATATTGACCTATTAATAATCACCGTATCATGAATCAATTGTTTCGCAAACAGGGTGTGTGTGTGTGTGTGCAACCCTCTCCACGGCACGGCGGAACACAAACAAAAGGTCTCATCCGCACATATCAACGTGCGCCGTGTCCGAGATGGATGGACACGACCTAATAAATAACGGGCGTCGAATGAGATCAAGTCAATCATTTGGTAGGGTGTAGGCTATGGGCTGTAAATTATGAGATCGGTTTTGTCGGCGGTCAGCGACAGCCGGACGGAGGGCCCTTTGATCCTTTTTCTTCTACAAAACAAAAAAAAACAAAACAAACAAAATCGAACCTCGTCCAACGCCACCGACGAATCACCGAATGTACAAACACAGTAAGCTGCCCTTTAAGTACGCACAGAGAGCGCTGTTAATCAACGAATCCATTTATTTGCCAAGCGCAACCAATGCCTCCTATCAATTTGGAACGCAGTAGTTTCACCTTTCAATCCTTTTAATTCACTTAGATGAAAGGATTTTTCACACTTGTTTACTCCTATTTCAACTAATGGATTCGGACTAAACAAACCTCATATAGTTGACACTCATTAAACATTAAAGTTTGTTCGACAATTTGTCCAGTTATTACAGAACTTCACCAAACCTTCTACAAAAAGTACCATTATAACGAAAACCTAATTATTAATATACTATTTCAATTGGGCTTTATTTCTAAATATAAATAGCAATAGAATGTATTTCTGAGTTAAATTTATAAGATTGTTATATAAAAGCACTTGTTTTAGGACTTTTGTCTGAAAATTAATCATAGTTGTTCGAACTAAATCAAAAAAGTTTATTAAAATTGTTATTCTTATAATCTATCGGACACTCCTCGATAGATACCTCTCCCTTTCCCTTACATTTGTTTAAAAAGACTACAATTTATCCTCTGGGATCGAAATGCAATAACCCTTCATTGATTTCTTCCTAAGTATCCTAAATCAATACCTATTATCCCTTCCTTCAGCGGCTGCTTCATTTACACAGTTTCATATTGTACTGTATTATTCACATAGTTTTCTTTGTCAATACATGTGCTCCTTGTCATCATCAATATTCATTACAGGAAAGGTCGATAGAAGTTTTCGGTCAGTAGCCCTTTGTTATATATATATTTTTTGTAAACCAATAAAATTGATATGTGTTTGTTTAAAAGTATGAAAAGCATGTTAAGAGTGAATTATTTGTGAATTGTAACACCCTGTATATGCGTGTATCGATTTGTAAAACCACTCGACATTCAACTGATCTTTATGCATAAAGGAACACAAAGGAAGCTGTGAAACAAAAGGCTAAAATCCTGTTCAAGTGTCACGCTTGGAACATCGTCTAGATTACACACCAGATTCTTTGCAGTTGTTTTTTCTGACAACTTTCAATGCACATCTTCATTCGTGAATAATAATAATAAAAAAACAGGTAAACGTGTCAAATTCGGTGAAACAGTTATCGAATGAAATCACTACAAATTTCAATGCAGAACAATTATATAATTTATTGAATGCTATATGCTTAATGTTGACTATTATTTTTCTTATGTATTCTCTTTTTTTATGTACGATTTTGATGTAAGTTATAAATATTAACTCTCCTGGCAGAAAGACTGGTCGTTAGCCAGTTTGGTTCCATTTGGACCAATGAATATTGTAAATAGTGAGAGGAATGATTTACCATCGGATACCTTTCAAATTCAAAACTAAATAGGTCTAAAAGACCTACGGTCTATAGCAGGGGTGTCCAAGCTCCTTGATAGTCTGAGCAATTTTTCAAAAATTGAAATTTTTCGCGAACCGCAATTCAATACGTATATGAAAGGTATGAAAAAAGGTATTAAAATAATAGCACAAAAGCACATTTATCGAGAGCCGCAAATAATCCATCAAAGAGCCGCATGTGGCTCGCGAGCCGCAGGTTGGTCTATAGCCTTTTGCAGCAATAGAATTTCATTTTTCTTTGTATTTCTTTATTACCAGTATGTTGAGCGTGTATTTTCTTCTAATTGTTGTTGAATATTGTGAGATGTATTTGCAGAATTTGTAGTTAAAAAAAACTATTTAAATTTAGTAAAAATAGCATCAACGGTCGTTGAAGTTAATTTCGCTAAAGTAGAAAAGTGTAACACATTGCAAAAAAAAAGGGAAGGGCATAAGGGCGAATGGAAGCGTCGGGAGGAGAGTTGTAAAGTGTGCAGCCGGGTGCGAAACTGGCAATTAGGTTAATTAAGCCATCCGGCGCTCCTTCAAAAAAACCTATCGGTCCGGCGCGTCCCGAAGCGACCCAGAACGGAGCCGCAAAAGGAAACGGAATTAGGGATGTTATTTCCTCATATAATGTGGCAAAAGGGCAGAAAAATACACACGCACGCAGAGTGCCAGGGACAAGAGCGTCGCACCGGCAATATTTCGGTTCTACATGACGGTCTCATTCTCATCCTTGTTTGCCTAATTAAAGTAGGCCAGGGCTCGGGATTGTCCTTGGACCCTCGTAATCCCATTGCCGGTATCCCGAATTGCTTTCATTTGCCCCGGACTCGAAATGATAATACACCACCCGGGTGGTGAATATACGCTTCGAATATGTATTCCTCGGTTGGGAAATAAATAATACAACAACAAGAACAACAACAACAAAAAAATAACACCGCAGGGTGTGTAAACCCGATCTTTGCAAAATGGGGGCGCGAAGACTAGAGAATCTTCCTGCTGCGCTTCGGCCCGAGCCCCAGCAGGGTGGAGCAATATGAAATATCACCTATCCCGAACACGCAAAGTGAGATAAACTCGCCTGCAACTCGCTCCATATTTAATTGCAGCGAAGGCATTCGCCGTTCTCACGATTGCATAATTGCCAAACCAAAAAAACAAACCAAAAAAACTGAAGTGTAGTTCACCCTTATTCACGAGGAAGCTTCCATCGTGCTCATTTTTTTAACAAGATTGAGTCACCGTATCGCCCCCGGTTTTGGGGGATTTCATTGGCCTTTAGGTGGCACGGTAATAGTATAGGGAATACACGCATCGTTGAAATATCGCTCGTCGGTGACCTCTCCGAATAACCGCCCCTCCGGCTAATACGATTATAGATAATGATAAAAGGATGCCTTTGTCGTCGGTTTGTCCATGGATGTGTCCCAGATCCTCCTCGTGATAGGCCGCCGACCCTCGTAAATAGTCCATAAATCCAAACGATTAAACCCATTTAACCTATTAGCATTTACGCACACTCGAATCGTCTCGAATTTAAATCAATCCGGAAATTCGAAATTTTCACAATCCATCTTCCATAATTACAATATCACATTTACAAATAGAAAAAAACAAAAATAACACTGTTTAATCTACAAAGTAACTCTCATTCCAACAATTTATCTGATGATAATGATTGTATTCTAATTGAAGATGTCTTAAAATGAATATTTTTTAAGATTTATTAGTTTGCATCCTTTGAAATACAATAACCCTTCACAAATATAAGTAGTCTACATGTAACCTACACTAATACCTGTTGTCCCTATAACTGTATTCTTTTCCCTTGTCTTATATAGCTTCAAGCAGTACTGTTAATCTAGTCTTGTTTTTTTGTCATTATGTTTAACTTTCACAATTATGGGCAGAAAGACCAATAAAGATGTTTAAATTAATAAATATTATAAAAAAATAACAAGTATAAAAGTAAGAATCACCTCCTCTATTCAAAAACGAAATTGTTCCTTTCCTCGATAGATACCCCTTTCTCTTAAATACATCTCAAAAGACTCAAATTTATGCTCTCCCTCTCCAAATTTTGTATCCCTCGAAATCCATGAACCCTTCCCAAATACAAGTATCTTACACGTGCCCCAATACCTGCTATCTCAATAACTGTGTTCTTTCTCTTTCACAAGGACTACTTGGTTTCTTGTGTAATTTAATACAGTATTTTCTTGTAATTTATCTATTATTTCTATTCAACTATTCTTCTTTCATTCTTTATATTCATGGACGAAAACACCAATGGTCGATAGCCATTTGGTTAATTTTGTATTAATAAAATTTTCATTTTATTTACCTTCTTTCAGCGTTTATTAATTGAAATATTTTGTTATTTTGTGGGCCGAAAGTATAATTTATATAACAATTGTGGAATGTAATGCTGAAATTGATAGAAGCATAAAAACAAAGTGTTAAAGCAAATGGTAAAAACGAACAACTTTGTTTTTCGAAGTGTTAAACGAATCATCTTTTTTAATTGTCTTATTCCTTTTCGTTTCGTCCCATAATGAAGGAGAAAACCGGAAAAACCGAGGAAAATTAAACTGTTTTTCCAACTTTTAAGACGGGTGTCCCGGAAATTAATGATCTCGGCCGGTCCGGGGGGAGGGTTGGGGGAGTTGGAGTCGGGCGTTTCGGCGCCCGGAAAACACATTAGTTAATTTCACACCGGAATCCGATCCTTCCAAGTTATGTTATTAATTGCAAAACCTTTTTCCGAACAATGTAAAGATGGAAACCGGAACGAAAAAAAAAACAACAAAGAGAGGAGCGTAAAATGACGTGAGAAAATTGAGGGTAACACGGGAGGGATTACGTCTTAGGGAAACTTAACGCCGTCGATGAATGATAATAAAAGCACTAAATGCATGCTGCGAGAGAGAAAAGAAGAAAAAAACCGGTCCGTCTTGGAGAAGAAACTAAATATTTTAATTAAAGTGGCATCCGGGATTTCCATAATAATCTGCACGAAACCTAATAAAGGCGAGGATGCCGAACGGGGGGCGAAAACCGAACGGAAAAGACATATTTTCTCTGCGCGAAAATCTATTTCGTCGTCGAAAAGAAAATCGTCCGTCCGATAAAATAATTTACTTTATTAATTACATTAAAACCAGATTAACATTTCTAATTTTCCTCGTTCAGTGTTCAACCTAATTGCGTAACTGTATTTCCTTCAGATTAGCATTTCAGAGTGTTTCCGTTTTCGCTCCAAGAAAAATTGCATTTTTCTTGACCGAACTTCACTTTTATTATACATTTATTCTCCGTTTTTCTTTAAATATTCGCGTTAATTTCGCATTAAATGAATGTTAATTTCCAACTCGATTAAGAAAACTTATTAATTTTTATTATGAATCTAATCTAATTGTTACATATATTCACTGTTTTATGAACAATTCGCAAATTTAAAGTAATATTTAAGAAAAAATGTTAAATAAATACAACAGAAAAGTAACAATAACTCTTTATGGAAAAAAAAACTATTAAAAAATTCACCTCGACTTGTAAATTGAGAAACGACAAAAGACAAAGCTGAAATGCTTTCAAAATATTTCCAATCTTTCGTTGAAATGGAAGAATGTAAATGAATTGAAATTTGTATATTTTGTACAAAGAAACATGAAAATAGAATGAATGTAAGCTAAAGAAATTGCTTTATACTTATATCAACTATATCGTAATCGAAATCGCACCTGCTTACACTTTGAGAGGAGACAAGTTCCTTAATTAATTTTGAATTTAGTTACTTAATACTTAATTAAATGTTTAAATAATATTGTTTTAATAGTTTATAATAGTTTAATTACACTTTATTAATAGTTTAATTACTCTTTATTAATAGTTTTATTACACTCTAAACACAAACTGTGAAAACAAATCAAGAAGACTTTAATAAAAACCGGTTTTCGAATTATAACTTTGCAGCAAAACCGGTTTTTTGATTATACAAATTTCTTTAAAAAAAACCGGTTTTGAAAACGGACAAATCTTAGTGGCGAATATGTCAGCCACTTTCCGCTTTATCTATAGATGACACATATAATGAAAATGATAATTTTATCAGTCTAGGCTCAAAAACCGGTTTTTAGTTAAATTTCTTAAAAAAACCGGTTTTGAAAACGAACAAATTTTAGTGGCATATACGTCAGCAACTTTCCAGTTTGTCTATAGATGACACATATAATTAAAATGGTAATATTATTAGTCCAGGCTCTAAAACCGGTTCTTTAGTTAAATTTATTAAAAAAACCGGTTTTGAAAACAGACAAATCTTAGTGGCATATATGTCCGCCACTTTCCAGTTTGTCTATAGATGACACATATTATTAAAATCATAATTTTAATAGTCCAGGCTCAAAAACTGGTTCTTTAGTTAAATTTCTTAAAAAAAACCGGTTTTGTAAACGGACAAATCTTAGTGGTGAATATGTCAGCCACTTTCCGGTTTGTCTATAGATGACACATGTAATTAAAATCATAATTTTATTAGTCTAGGCTCAAAAACCGGTTCGTTTATAAAATTTCTTTAAAAAACCGGTTTTTTAATCAAATTTCTTTAAAAAAAACCGGTTTTCAAAAACTGGGTTAGCGCATATTTCTCATTTAAATGGTCTATAGATGACATAAGTGGACTGAAAACTGTTACAATTTCCATTCAACTGATATTGAAAAGATGTTTCAAGTTACGTGTATTTATTAATAGGATTGATTTCTCTATTTACGTATTTTCGTAGACATCGATACTTTTTATTGTACTATTATGTGGGAGTGAATGTTGGGATTGAGTCATTAATCATAAATTAATAACAAGCCATCAGGAACATGTCCGAACGGCGGCGGTACAATCGATACTCTTCGATTCACTCCTGTTTTTCACTCAATTTCTCCATTCCGACTTACCCTTATTTTCATACTTTTTCTCATAATTTCTCCTCTCCTTTTCTTCCATTACTAACCGGTTTACGTACCTGAAATGAAAAGAAAATAATTTTAGCGTTCGCATTATCGAGATGAAACAATAATAGCAAGGGCCACCGCCATAACAATTACCGTTCTGCAGAAGGGAATTGTGAATTGTAATGAAACGCGGTGGCGGATCGAGCGTTTTCCCCCGTCCTCCGAAGCTCCGGTTAAATTAACTGTTCAACGCAGGATTGAACATACATGCATACAGGATAGGGAGAGATAACAGTGGATGCATGTCTTGTAACCGGCACCGACCAATAACCGCTAATTATGATTGATTATATGAATAAATCCAATCCAACGCCCCTCAATAATGGCGAATTTGCATGCGATAATAAATCTTCCCCATGCAGTTCCCTATACAAATACGACGTTGTTGCAATCGAACATTTAAGTGCTGCTCTCACACATTAACGCACATAAATTGTCGCCCCAATCCCCATACAAATGCGATGTTTTATGACTTTTTCTTTAAATACATTTGCATACATCAATTTTGCTTCAGTCGTTCCACGATTACATTGCAAAGTACTTGTACAATGTCAAAGTCAAATGTCAAATGTCAACTGTCAAATGTCAACTGTCAAATGTTAACTGTCAACTGTCAACTGTCAACTGTCAACTGTCAACTGTCAACTGTCAACTGTCAACTGTCAAATGTCAAATGTCAAAGTGACTTGTTAACTTGTAAATAGTGGATGGTTCCGAAAGTCATTTCGTTTTTTCCGAACAGAGTACTTTATTTTACCTTTGCGCAAGATTCACTTATGAAACGATAAATATTTGAAACGAATCGTATTCACCAGATTTGGCACTTCCGGATTATTACTTTATCCGGTCTCTACATATCTTTTTTTTTGTTCAAAAGAGAAAATCTTTTCGTCAAAAATGACCAACTTTTTGCTAGTAAAGATCAAAAGTTTTATGAGCATCATATTAAAGTACTAGCAAAAGGTATTGGATCAAAATGAAGAATAAAAAAATCATTCAAATATTTATACACTATAAGAAAATCGTGTTTTCATTTTTACCGAAACAAAACGAAAAGACTTTCTGAACGACCATTGCATTGTTTGACTTTGATAAGGGTAGTTAGGCCACTTTTACGATGTTTATTCAAATGCATTAGACATTTGTCAATGCCAAAGGTGGTTTTCTAGGTTCAGATCTGTCAACTTCATGACGTTTTAAGGACGTACATTGAAGCAAGACAACCTGGGAGTTCTCAAATACTCTCAATCAATATTGGTCAACACGCAAGGTCCGTTACTAAAAATCCATGTGAATACAATATACCTTCAAGTATGATTTACAAGCCAACCTTACAAGACAACATTGGTCAACCGTTCAAGAACATTTACACCAGATTGGTAAAGTAAACGGATCAGGTGATAATCAAAATCCCCATTTACATTAGTCTTTTTACAAAATGGTATAATCAATTCTACTATACAGATTTCCCAAGTGTGCTTTTGTTATTATTATTTTTTTAACTATTTGAACTACAAAATATGAAATACTCGATGAACAACAATGGTAAATGGGTTATGCATTTCGAAGGAAAAAATAGAAATACTAATGCGCATATACATATATAAATCATTGTGAAATTCTATTAAGGGATGATTGATGCTGCGGCTCCGAACGTCAAATTTCGCCCGATAATGAATATAAATTGGGTATAGCATGTATTGATTTGCAGTAAAACAGTTGAAAACAAAACAAAATATAATAATGATTCATCGCAAAAAAAAGAGAGAGAGAAAAACAATCGCCTCTAATTTAGAGATATTTTAATCAAGTTTACCATGAATCTCCAATACATTAATTTAGTAGACATATTCAACGTTTAATATCTCAGAAAAAGTGCATTAGATAAACCAGATGTAATATTAAACTTTCGTTCGTGGTAAATACAAATACTGTAATTACGTAACAATACAATCAATATTTCGGTATTTCGTTTCGTAATAAATAATGTAAATATGTAAATGACGTTGCGCAATGACGGATATCAGTTTCGCTATTAAATCTAGGCTGCCTTTGATGTTCTATATTTAAATTCAATACTGTAATGGAATACTACGAAATGTATTTACAAAGTAATCATTTTAATTAACAATCACCACTAGCTGTTTTGGACGGTTTTTTTTTTGTTATAAATTAATTGAAATTGCTGTAAATTTTAAAAGTAATTACCTGATTGCATTTCATTCGATCTTCATGTTGGATTTTACTAATTTCATCAACTTTTTATACTCGACCTTTATTTTCCTTTGGGCCACATATATATGTTTGAGAGATGACCTTTTTGTTAACTCAAAACTTAAAACTGGATTCAAACGATTATTTTTTAAATTAATGTTTTATTTGATATTTAGACAAACTTTTTACTATTTCAGACAAATCGGGTTAAAAATTGTTGCTTTGAATACATCATCAAGATGAGCATTAGTTCCTAGTTTTGATATAACGTAAATCTGCTCTCAAATTCCTTCTATAAGATAGCCAATAAATTGAAAATATCGCATAGTTTTCTTAAGAAATATTCATTTGTTACCAACCTGATGGTAACTTTCACTCGCTTGTTAAAAAAAATGTTACTAGAGACTACATTCTAAAATGTTGCCAACAGTTGGTAAGCAATTTTACCAACGTTGAAATAGTTAGATTTTGAACATATATGTGTATGTGTATGGAAAATCCGATTGGTCCTGAATCCATCCGATTTTGCTTCTTCTTCTTCTTGTTCTGAATATTTGACTCCAAACCAATCAATTTTCTTCAATTTTGTCATTCAAAAGATTCGATTTGGTTTTAGAGTTAAATCCAGAAAGCATCGGTTTTAGGAACTCAAATTTAAACGATAAATAAAGAAACAATATAAATTAATAGTCAAAAGATCCGAAAGGTCACGAATCCAACCGATGTTGCTTCTTCTTCTTGTTCCAAAGATTATTGTTGACAACTTAAAATTAAGGGCGAAAAAAAACTGAAATGACTTTCCAAACTAATCAATTTGCTTCAATTTTGTCATTCAAAAGGTGCGATTCGGTTTTAGAGTATAAGTCCAGAAAATCACTGTTTTAGGAACACAAATCCAAACGCAAAATCAATATAAATTAGTAGACAAAACGATTGGTTCCGATTACATCCGATTTTGCTTCTTGCTGTTCTGAAGATTTGTATTGCCAACATAAAGTTCAAGACGAAAAAAAGACTGAAGTGACTTTCCGAATCACTCAATTTGCTTCAATTTTGTCATTCAAATATTTGATTCTGTTTTAGGATATAAATCGAGTTTTGGGAACCCAAATCCAAACGGAAAATAATGAAACAATATAAATTAGTTGTCAAAAAACCCGATTGGTCCCGAATCCATCCGATTTTGCTACTTCTTCTTCTGAAGTTTTTTGTAGCCAACTTTAAATTGACAAGGAAAAAAACTGAAATGACTTTCGAAACCATTCAATTTGCTTCAATTTTGTCTTTCAAAGATTCAATTCTGTTTTAGGATATAAATCCAGAAAGCGTCGGGTTTTGGTAACCAAAATCCAAACGGAAAATAATGAAACAATATAAATTAGTTGTCAAAAAGCCCGATTGGTCCCGATTTTGCTACTTCTTCTTCTTCTGAAATTTTTTGTTGCCAACTTTAAATTGAAAAGGAAAAAAACTGAAATGACTTTCGGTACCATTCAATTTGCTTCAATTTTGTCATTCAAAGATTCGATTCTGTTTTAGGATATAAATCCAGAAAGCGTCGGGTTTTGGGTACCCAGATCCAAACGGAAAATAAAGATACAATATAAATTAGCGGACAAAAGACCCATTATAAAACATGATGCGAACAAATTGAAATTGATTATAATTAATAGGATTTTTGGTGCTGATGAGAATCGGCCGAGCCTGAAATGAATTGCCGATGCGGCATAACGAATTAATGCGGGAAGAATGGACCATGCGAATCGTCGACGGAAAATGTAACATGTAACACGAACCCACATAAACATGCACACACATATATATATTGAAATTATAATACAGCGGAAGATTCTAATTGCTCATGGGGAAAATTACATTATTATTTATTAATTACACGCAGCGTTGGCCCGACCGACGCAAAATGGGATCGGTTCGCACAGTCGTATGCGAATGAGCTTCAATTTAAATTTGCCGCCGGACGGTTGCGCAACGGAAGTTGAAATTAAAAACAACTAGGAATGTACAGATGAAAGCGAAAGTTCGATTATAACGCAGCGGCAAATCGGTGTTGCGAAACGGATTCGAAGTTTCGGTGGTTGTAATGGAAATTAATCGCTTTTATATTATGCCGTTTCGCTGGCACCCGATGCGCGTGCAAACGGAATTAATTATTCGCCATCTAGTGACAATTTCGCGAACACCGATTACCATTTGTTTTACCTGTCTCCAGTGGACACCCTTTAACGCGACCATTATCCAAATTAACTAATAACGATGAAAATGCTCATTGCACACTATATCCTTTTCAATAGTTTGAAATTAGAGAGATTATTTAAATATTTGGTATTAAAATCTTGCTTTTCAAATATGTTTCATATTTCATTAAGGATTCATGGCCTTATGGTTAGAGTCCCCTGTCTAGATTCTGAGGTTCTCAGTTCCAGTTATCAGTAACACAGGATTTTGTAGTTTCTTTCAGTGCATTGTGAATGCTTCTGAACTTAGGCCATTGATTCCAAAAGTTAAAAAAACAGTTTTCAAATGATTAGTTCAATCCAATTAAGTGCTTACATTTACTGGATGGACAGATTGTAAAAAAGACACGAAAAAAGTATATTTAATTACATTTTTTTCTCTCCAAATAGAAACGTCGTATCGTTTACTTTTTTTCACTGTCAGTCGTAACGATCCATTCATTTATATATATATATATCTCTGTTACACGCTTCCATTTGGGGTGTGGAAATGACGATAACTTTACTTACTGCATGACCAATATTTTTCAATTTATTTAAACTCATCCAAATCCGCCCCTGCACACACATACACAAACACTCATATATTTCTCTATTTAAACGGAAACACAAATCACAATCTGCCCGGAATTAAATTTACGAAATAAGGATTTATATGTTTCGTATATAAATATATAAAGGAAGAGACAATGCGAGGGAAAAAAGAGTATTTCAATACTATTTCAAGCTACTTTGACTTATTCAAAGTGTATTGCTATTATCAAATTCTTTTATTGTACTGTCAAAATTTGAAACAAAAATATTCAAGTGTCTTTAGAAATAATTCATTTTCTCGGTAAACATGATCAGCACAATAGTTTTGAAACACTCTAATTAAAGCTGAATAATCAGGCTTTCAAAAGAGTCAGTTCTCATGTTTGTAACTATCATGGATTTCTTGTAATTTGCTGTCAATTTTTATTCGAAAATCGGAATATCTTTATCGTTACAAATCATTCATTTTCTCTGTAACTATGAACATCACATTAGTTTTGAAACATTCTAATTAAGGTTGAATAATCAGGCTTTCTAAAGAGTCAGTTAACGTTTTTGTAACTATCATGGATTTCTTGTAATTTACTGTCAATTTTTATTCGAAAATCGAATATCTTTATCCTTACAAATCATTCATTTTCTCTGTAACCATGAACATCACATTAGTTTTTGAACAATCTAATTGAAGCTGGATAATAAGGCTTTCTAAAGAGTCAGTTAACATTGTTGTAACTATCATGGATTTCTTCTAATTTACGGTCACTTTTTATTCGAAAATCGAATATCTTTATCTTTACAATTCATTCATTTTCACTGTAACCATAAACATCACATTAGTGTTTGAACACTCTAATCAAAGCTGAATAATCAGGCTTTCAAAGGGGCCAGTTCTTATGTTTGTAACTATCATGGATTTCTTGTAATTTGCTGTCAATTTTTGTTCGAAAATTGAATATCTTTATCCTTACAAATCATTCATTTTCTCTGTAACCATGAACCTCACATTTGTGTTTGAACACTCTAATTAAAGCTGAATAATCAGGTCTTCAAAAGAGTTCGTTAAAGTTTTTGTAACTATTATGGATTTCTTGTAATTTGCCTATATATTTGCTTATATAAATATAAGTCACAAATGATTTGTTTGATGTGGGTTCAAGGTGCACCGACAAATGTTTTGGATTAAGCAGGGATATAATTTTTGGTGTATGCAAATTCAGCGCGGTTCGGCTTTGTTGGAGCTGTGCACGAGATTCAGTGGCGGTAGGCAATATCTCGGGGGATTAGTAATGATCATTACGATCAGGTCGGAGTAGCCCTGAAACGGAAGCCACTTCGTCGAGAGGCGGGGGTCGGCTTTTGAGGCGGATACACAGAGGGAGAGGAGCCAAAACACTGTTAGATCATTGCAGCAAATACCCACATAATCCGCTCTTGTTGTACGGGATGCCATGCAAGGTATTTATATTTACTGTAGATCATCGTGGTAATGATGTCTATGATGATGGTGGTGATTACGATGACATGATGCAAAGTCGGAGCATCTCTGGGCAGCGGCAGCAGCAGCAGCAGCAGCATTAGGTGCGTTTGAGCAGATTAGCAGATCTGATCTGAATGTGCGGGCGATTGAAATAATCTCATCCGCACGGCTTACGCAACTCAATCTGGCCCCGACATGGCCGAGTAATCAGTGTGTAATGAACGCCAACTCCACCACCCCAACCCAACCAATTCCCACCGATAGATGGGGCGCACTCCGACCCCAATCACTCGCCGTGTTAACCCGATCTCCGAACACACTTTATACGGTTGCATTTGTTACGTGCCATTAGGGCATTCGATACCAAACTATGCTACCGATAGTCCAGAAATTAAGATACCCTTCACATACCCCAAGTCGGTAATAGGCTAAATCGGAAGAATAAACTATTATAATTGTCAAACTTTTGACACCTTTGCTGTATCTGGATTATCCAAAGCCGCACTATTCATAATCCCATTACGTACACTTTGTGAAATACTTTCTACAAAAAAATATATTAAGAATTACTATATGAATAAAAATATACTAATATTCACATTGGGATTAGTAAACAAATGGAAATTCCATATGAAACATCAAAACAACAGTTTTATCAAGTTTCAACTTTGCAACAGATCAGAACAATATTTATCTTTGCTTTTCTTTAGAAACAAATATTGAGAATTTTCCAATTGGAATAACGTAATTCAGGAAATCGCTTTTGGTACAAAAGTCAACTTTGATACAACAACTGAAATCATTCTGAAATCCTCCAAAATTATGTAAAACTTTGAATATAACTATTTTAATACAAAATTCAACTTTGATACAATAAATGAAATTATTCTGAAATCCTTTAAAATTAAGTAAAGAAAAAGTGAACTTTGAGTTGAACTAATTTGGTAAAAAATCAACTTTGATACAACAAATGAAATCATTCTGAAATCCTTTAAAATTAAGTAAAAAAGAAGTGAACTTTAAATGGAACTATGTTAATACAAAATTCAACTTTGACATAACAATTGAAATCATTCTGAAATCTCTTACAAGTAATTAAAGAAGAAGTGAACTTTGAGTTGAACTAATTTGGTAAAAAATCAACTTTGATACAACAAATGAAATCATTCTGAAATCTCTTACAATTAATTAAAGAAGAAGTGAACTTTGAGTTGAACTAATTTGGTAAAAAATTCAACTTTAATACAACAACTGAAATCATTCTGAAATCTTCTAAAATTAAGTAAAAAGAAAGTGAACTTTGATACAACAATTGAAATAGTTCTGAAATCAATTACAATTAATTAAAGAAGCAGTGAACTATGGGTTGAACTAATTTGGTAAAAAAGTCAACTTTCATGCAACAAATGAAATCATTCTCAAATCAATTACAATTAATTAAAGAAGAAGTGAACATTGAATGGAACTATTTTAGTACAAATTTCAGGAAATATCAGACGTATAACTTGAATTAGTTAACAGTACTTCTACGCTAGTTAAGTTAGCAAGGATTTTGAGAACAAGTCTTAGAGAAGTACTTAAATTAGTGATTGGTTATAATAGCAAATTCCAGTCATCTTTCTTAAGGATATTGCTCATCCTCATTAAACTACTAGAAATTCAACTACACCATTCGACCGGTAACTCATTCGGAACTAGGATCCGGATAAGCCATTGACGAAACACGGAAACTGTCGTGACTGCCATTTGTAAATAATTCAGGCACGCAAATATAAATTTTTCAAAGCATCCACGCAATCTATACACCAACAGACGCCCACACTCTGCCACCGCTCTGCGCCACCCCACTGTTATTCAATAAAACACTAAAGCACGCCGTTTTACATCATTAACCGCCGATAGCGTCCGGCAATATTTACACAATTCACGACGTACATAAATTCCCATACATATCTACGCACACACGAAAAAAAAAACATTGTGTGTGTTACGCGTTTTTTTATGGTCGCCCCATCTGAACCGAACATCATTTATAAATTTATGTTTCCGATATCAATATTAATCATATTTTCATTTAGTTATCATCAATAATGCACTAAATATTTCCAACTAATAGTAGAGTTATATGACAAGGCTATGACATAAGCGTTAGAATTGTTATGGAAGCTTGCTAGCAGCAACCAACAACACATGTCAGCTTGCTAGCAGCAACCAACAACACATGTCAGCTTGCTAGCTGCAACCAACAACACATGTCACTCAAGTCATTCTGTAATGCAACAGTATAGAGATAGAAGTATTCATATGTATATCGAGTTAATTATAAGCATTCCACACATACGAGTTGTTGTTTCTTCAATCGACGCAAACCACCTATCATAACATCAATATTTGATCATTTACATTTTGCAAATACTAATGTTCCTTCACTAACTGTAGTATATCAAATATCCAAGAACACCTGATACTTTTATTGAAATACCAAAAGAAAAGGGAATTGTTAAATGCAATTACAAATAACGTGATCATCTAAACTACTTTCGTTGATTTAATAATAAACACAATGGTTCCAAATGAACGGGCGAATTGAGCCGTATTAAAGTGTAGTCAGTCGGACGATTTCGGCAGTTAAAGAACGGCGGTATTTACTGAAACAGTGCAATTAAGGGAATCGTGTCCGGGCATCGCGTCGTTGAATTACTGCTGCCGTTCATTATTTGCAATTAGGTGTTCCGATAAATTGGACACGTTTCGCATCGGAATGAATGTAATTTGATATAATGTTTCAGATGGGAACCGTCAAACGATTTAAGCGACAGGAGGGCTTCCTTAGACCTAATGAATGCCGTGTTAATTTATGCCGTTGCGAACATAAAAGCTCCTTCCAACTACCACTCACTGCTTCAGCACTAACACAACGGTCTCACCACCCACCCACTCTCAGTGAATATAGTATGTCTCATTAGCAATATGGAAACTAGGAATTATACTTAGATAATGGTTCTCCTAATTATTTTCTATTTCCACGTGAAAATTGGTGAATTGGTAGATCTATTACTTCCTGTTATGTTAGCCCCTCGTAGTAACTACTTAATGGTATTAAAACTAGTTGTGAATGAATGAAATCCAATGAAATGAGTTACTTAATCATCTTATCTATCAAATATTCGCTTCTTTTCTTTCCTTCTTTCCTTAAAGCTGTTTCGAATGTGCACATGCTTATTGCTGGTTCTGGGGTTGATGTCGAGCGACCGAAATATCCTGTGCATGCATTATGCAAGTGGGGGCGAGAGGCAACATTTGCCTCGAACATCGATTAAGCTAATTGACACAATTGTCATAATTGGCTAATAATAATCCTCGTCTGCTTAGACTAACTGGAAATCAAACTACACGATGGGCATTAATGCGAGACGAGGAATTATTCATGGGCTGATTATAGAGTGGTCCAGCTCGAACCTATAATTAATACCGGACGCAGCGAAACACGAATCCACCCTGTTATTGAAAGTTCGAAAATTTAAGTGCTCCCAACAATAACAACAACAACAACAATCACTAATTGGTTGCAAATAACGAATTTCAATTAATGAATTATTAAGTGCAATTTCATAATTCATTGAAATAACAGTTTGTTTAACAACCGTTTAAACACATTTACTAGTGGATAGAATCAAAAATACTAATGTTAACTAAACTATACTAGATACTAACTAAACTAAAAGTGTTAATAACAAAAAAAATACGATATTTCTCTTTAAAATACTTAGTTTAAGTGTAAATCATATTATTAATTTGAATGCACAAATCTTAGAAAACAACACCAATGCCACGTTCTTAGCATTAAAATGTTGAATAATGTATTGGTTGTGGTTATGATATCGATCTTAACAACTATCACTAATTGGTTGCAAATAACGAATTTCAATTAATAAATTATTATGTTCAATGTCATAATTCATTGAAGTAACAGTTTGTTTAACAACCGTTTAAACACATTTACTAATGGATAGAATAAAAAATACCAATGTTTACTAAATTAAACTAGATACTAACTAAACTAAAAGTGTTAATAACAAAAAAAATACGATATTTCTCTTTAAAATACTTAGTTTAAGTGGAAATCATATTATTAATTTGAATGCACAAATCTTAGAAAACAACACCAATGCCACGTTCTTAGCATTAAAATGTTGAATAATGTATTGGTTGTGGTTATGATATCGATCTTAACAACTATCACTAATTGGTTGCAAGTAAGAAATTTAAATAAATTAATTATTAAGTGCAATTTCATAATTCATTGAAATAACAGTTTGTTTAACGGCAGTTCAAACACATTTACTAATGGATAGAATAAACAATACCAATCTTTACTAAATTAAACTAGATATTAACTAAAGTAAAAGTGATAATATCAACATTTTTCTTTAGTTTTTTTTTTCAAAAATATTTAGTTTAAGTATAAATCATATTATTTATGTGAATGCACAAATCTTAGAAAACAACACCAATGCCTCGTTCTTGGCATTAAAATGTTGAATAATGCATTTGTTGTGGTTTTGATATCGATCTGCTGGCATGGAAAATGCCAACTATATAGACACGTACGTTTCGCTCGGAATTGACGTGTCGTTATCGACGGTTTCCCACGGAGAAGAAATGCGCCCGCTTTGTATCCATCTGCGATTTAGATTTATATCTTGTGGGACGGTGCAAATGTTGGAGAATAAGACGCGGATATAGAATACCGTTATGTATGCTGGGCCGTAAATTCAAATTTCGCTCCGTCGTGTCGTTTGCGCGCATTGGTGCAAATATGTGTAACAGGCACATGCAGGCTGTGTAATGCATACGCGTTTGCGGAGAACCTGAAACGCTGAAAACGAGGGAATCAGAACTGACAGAGGGGGATCTCCATATCAAACGTATTGGTGAGATAATATTGCATGTGGGTTTACAAATATTGCCTCGGGAAACGGTAGAAAATATTTACGAGTGATAAAAAAACGCACGTTATTTCCTTGTCAAGTTCACAAATCGTGCAGATTTATACGAAAATGAAACGTTTGCAAAAGTTTGAAAACTCACGCATTCTATTCATCAACTTGTAATGACTTAATTTTATGGATTTGTATTACAAATTTTGTAAAATTAAGACTAGAATGAAAGAGTTTGACTAAATATGAAATACATATAATGAACGTAGTTAGAAATTTGAAAAGTTTAAATAGAAAAACTATATACTAAAATTGGAATAAATGTGCTAAATTTATTAATGTGTAATTTAAAAAAAATATCTCTAAATTCAAGACTGATTTGTAAGTAAAAACCTTAGTGAAATAAACATTATGTAAATTTATGTTTGAAGTGAAAAACTTCGACTTGGAACAGCACTTTTGAATGTATTCAAAAACTTGAAGAGTAAATGAAAAATATGTAAATTCAATATTCAATTCTATGTAAAATAAAATTAAGTTTAGAGAGAAAAACTTCGATTTGGAATAGCAATGCTGAATGTGTTCAACAACTTGAAGAGTAAATGAAAAAAAAAAATCTGTAAATTGAAAGAG
>JAFMTC010001353.1:27283-38355 GCA_018845635.1 Nicrophorus orbicollis
AAGCATTCTACAAAGGTTTCCATATGGTAGTTGATGAAACTTTATTCGATCTACTGTACCGTCCAGAGGAAGTAGAGTTAGTTATATGCGGACGCAAGGTATTATAAAATTGATTCTAATTATACTGATGACTAGCTAATCTTATTATTTTTTTCCAGAACTTTGATTTTAATGAGTTGGAGAACTCTACGAAATACGAGGGTTATACGGAATCAACACCGATCATCAAACATTTTTGGAGTGTGGTACATGAATTCACCTCCGAGGAGCAGAGGCAGTTTCTGCAGTTCACGACGGGATTGGACCGCGTTCCAATGGGAAGTCTGAGCAAGAAGTACTTGAAAATCTTTAAAAATGGGCAGGATACGAATCGTTTGCCTACTTCGTCTACCTGCTACAATGTGCTTAAACTCCCTGAATATTCTAGCAAAGAGAAGTTGAAGGATAGACTCATGACGGCAATCAAGTATCCCAAGATATTCGGCCTGAAATAGATTTGACGATAGCAGGCAACTATACGAACTTTCTGTATTTTAATTCACTAATCTCCGATAATTTATTTTTTTAAATATATAGTATACTTTTAATACCATTTTTTTTTAATAATGGTATATACATACTTTTGTTTTTTAATGTTAGTATTACTGAATAGAGTTTTATAGCAACGATTTTCGTGTACGGCAAAACGAAGTAAAGATTAACACGAATAAAAATAATAATGAATTTTTCATGAGCCATAATTTATTGTTTATGAACGGCGAACATTCTTCGAATATTCTTCGGTGTTTAAATTATTGCAATCGAAGATACTACTCTAAAAGCAGACCGAAGAAATTTGAGCTATGTTTACAATCTTCAAGAAGTCTCCAAATTTGTTGGAGAAGGGGACAACTGCATATCTGTAATCTCTTTACAAATGCTGCAAAGACACAAAATGGTATATGAATGACCAATTGTGCAAAAATTTTGATTCAAGCCATGGAAATGTGAAGATATTTGAAAATGCAGGTAACTCTTCTAAGTCAGTTCTTTTATGTAATACTCTAGATGTTCCAAACTTGCACTCTAAACATAGCTCAATCTACTTCGGTCTGGTTTTAGAGTAATGTCTTCGAAGAACAGTATGACCTTTGAAGGAATTACTCTAGATACATTTTACTTTTTTATTTTGTGTGTGTCTGGTTGCCACGACATTTACAATCTTTCCTTTAGGACATTAAGGAATTCACAACTATTTCATCTTTTACTCAACTATTTCCTTCCTTCTCTCGCTTATTTTCTCAACTGGCATGAATTTAGCATGTTTAAGACACGCAACGTACAGTGTTGTCACAACATAAAATGTTCGAGACAACGAAAATCGGGCTAATGAATGTCGGGCGTTCAATACCGTCGGGCTAATGAGCGTCGGGCGAATGGCGTCGGGCGAATGGCGTCGGGCGAATGGCGTCGGGCAAATGATTGACGGGCGAATGAACGGGTCCCATTACATTCTGTCCTTTCGGACATTAAGGAAATCACAATTATTTCTTTTTTTACTCAACTATTTTCTTCCTTCTCTCGCTTAATTGCTCAATTGGCATGGATTTTGCATGCCAAAGACACGCAGCGTACAGTGTTGTCACTGCTAACTAACATCCATAATCTAAGAAAATGTTCGCGATAACGAATGTCGGGAATTTGACATAGTCGGGAATTCGATGCAGTCGGGCTAAGGGATGTCGGAAATTTAATACATTCGGGCAAATGATTGACGGGAAGTCTAATGTCGGGCCTTTGAACGGGACCGTTTTATGAAATATATAGTTCTTCGTTCTGAAATAGGAAAAAGTTCGACGTCGGACGTCTTTAGACGATTGTGGATATAATCCTGTTTTTAAACAAAGTGTTCACCAATGTTCATATTAAAGTAACTGAATGTAAACGTTTTTCATAATTAGTTTGTATTTGTTTGATACATGTTAATTATAATTGTCAAAATACACAAATTAAGTAGTTTTTTGTGTTGCTACTTTATAAGTTAATTTATATTATTTATTTTCAAGTCTGAAATACAGCATTGAATTAATCCTTTTAACTTAATTTAACTCAACGAATTCAGCTATATGGGGTAGCGTTTTATAGGTACTTTCATCATTTTAATCTCAACAAAAGTATACAAATAATAATATTTCACCAATATATTGATTTTTATATTGATTACAACAAAATATGTTAAATATTGCACTCTGTAATTACTTTTTGTGTAACATTTAGTAAAACAATCCCCAAAATGCAGCCTTCTATAACAATACTACTGTGACGTTCTTCGACCGGGCAGAAAGACTTAAGGCCTATAACCTTTTGCAGCAATAGCAATAATTATTTTTAGTTTATATTTTTTTTCTTATAATTGTTGCAATAAATATTAAGAATGTAAATAATAATACGTATATATATCAGAAAATTATTTACATGTAAAAAATACAAAAAAAAAATCATTGATTCCATAGCTATTTCTGCCCAAATAAATACACCAAAACCTCGCTTTACGGCCTTGATATGTTCCACAAAAGTTGGCCGAAAAGCGCAAAGCCGTATAAGGAATCAATTATTGCGCATGTGCAAGATTGGCAACATGTAGAAATAACGACATGGAAAAAATTCGTGCTTTTTTTCCACGTGCCTTAATTAAAGAGGCCCGTTATAGCGAAATGCCGTATAAAGAGCGGCCGTATAGCCAGGTATTCCAAATTAATGTAATACTATGGTATGGTATCTCCGTATACGTCTGCTTTAGAATACGTCCAATTCGGACGAAACACAAATTTGTTCGACATACGACTTAATTACACTATACGCGCCTATTATAGAATATATTGAGTACATTAGATACACTACTACCATAAAATAAGATATTTGGGCTATGTGGTTCGACGTAAACAGATTTTTTAAGATAATAGAAAACTTTCTATCTGCGAGACTCTTAAACACTACTTCAGTTTAGACGGAGGACTACTTAAGTATCATTTTTTAGCTAAACTATAATTTTTAGGGTTAGACGATGAAGTGTGTTGAATCTTCATTCTCTCGAGACTTATCATATTTACGTAAATGAGTGGAATGATATGGAATTTCAACTTGGTGTAAAGTTGAAAACAGGAACATTCTCTATGTCAATGGATGAATCAACATCAAGAGACAATGAGGCCGTGTCATAACTTATGTAAGATATATTGATGAAGGGGATTTTGCCAAAGAAATGTTGTTCTGTAAAGCATTAGAAGCCACTACTGTCTATGAAAAATATAAAATCTTGTACTGCAGATGGTGCTCATGATCAGCAATGAAAAATCGAATGAAAGATAAGATCTAAAAAATATTTTTGTTCAATGTGTTATTCATAGAAAAAACTACCTAGTTTAATATAACTAAATTCTGTTATAAAGCATTAATGCATTTATAGCCAAATACATATGTCGGGAAAAAGTTTGTCGGGAATTGGATACAGTCGGGAAAACAAATGTCGGGCCTGCAATACAGTCGGGCTAATGGATGTCGGGCGAATGAGCGTCGGGCAAATAAATGACGGGAAGTCAAATGTCGGGACTTTGAACGGGACCGTTTCTGCCTAAATAAATACATCCAAACCTTGCTTTACGGCCTAGATAAGTTCCACAAAACTTGGCCGAAAAGCCGTATAAGGAATCAATAATTCTAATACAAATTCAATGAGATCGGTTCCAAATTTGTTAAGTATGTGTATATATACATACAAAGCCGAGATCATGTGCTAGATCTAAAATGTTTTTGCCTAATTTCAGGAAGGAAATTAACTTCTGCATCCGTTCTTTTTACACATTCTGGCCATATTTTTTTCCAAACATGGTTCATTGTTGTTAATTTTAATTTCTTGGCAACATATAGATATATTGACTTCGAAAAATAGCTTTTTTTGCCGTTATAGCGAAATATTTTAGGCCGTAAATCGAAAACAACCATATAGCGAGGTATGGGTGTATAATTAAAACAATGTTTAAAACGTCCGCACTTTATCATAAAAAAGGCAAATCCCGGTGACTCTTTTAAAATGCTCTAAATATTTTAATATTTGCAAAATGAGTGTAAACTAAAATTCCTAGGAGAAGATGAATTTCAGGTTTTTGGTACAATTTACTACCTTTTCTAATTGTAGTGGTATAAGAGACCATTTGATCTGACTATTATATAAGAAGGAACGACATAAGACCAGAGGGGAATAGGACGGCCGTACTAAACGATAGTATTCTGGTAAGGGGAGTAAGGGAATACAATAAATTGCCGGACGACATAAAAATAGAGAAGAATATAGAAAAGTTTAAAAAGAAAATTAAAGAATGGTATAAAAAATAGAACTGTGGCGCTCATGTCCGCCCACACGTGCGAAACTTATGTTCAGGATGTACTTCCTTATCACAAACAGCGGCTTAAGTTTACGACCCCCAAAACCATATAAAAGAGACGAACCCGGAATAATCTTGCTCTCTTGTTTCATACCCGCCGGTCAGTACGGACCTCTTTCGTCTCTCACCCGTCTAACAGTAAGGTCCTCGCTATCGTATTAATATTATAACTGTGTCTGTCCTTTGTTCATACTTTGTACCATCTGTATAAGCATCCGAATATATATCTTGTGTATCAGACGAATAATTCTCTGTGCATCCACATCTTCTTCACCCCGTCAACGATCTACCAAAGAACAAATAAATAGAAGAAGCTCACTTGCAATACCAGCCTATGGAAACCCATGGACTGCAGCAGAGGAGCATGAACACTTAATAATTTTATATGTAAATATGTAGATGTAAATAAGATAACAAAATAAAAATTTAAAAAAAAATCGCGAAAGTCTATTTATAATAACTAAAATTTATTATTTTTATTACAGTTTGTATTACACTTGGGATGTGGACAAAGATTGGAAAAAAAAATGAATAAAATAAATTCAAAAAAGAAATACGTTTGTATAGACTAGAAAATATTGATATATGAAGGCTCAATAAAGTTATTACATGAAACGAATCAAAGAGAGTTTAATTTGATGATCTATTAATTTGTCTATCTATCTATTTGCAGATCATATGGATGATAATGAAATAAAAACTTCTGGTAAATGTTTTAAAACTTTGTATTAAAAAAAACTTAACAGCATAGATATGCAGCTGCAGATTAAAGACTGGCTTTACCAATATGCACTTAGAGAGAATGTACTGGAATACACTGGACTGCAATATGTGATTGCAATGCACAACAAAAGTCCGTATATTTGCATTCATGCTATCCTGAAATTTGTACTTTTGAATGAGTAATTCAATTCAAAAATAGATTTCTCCAAAACTGTTAACTTGTTTTTTAAAACTGATGATTTTTGTTTTAATAATAATAACATTTATTAGAACAACAAATACAAGAAAAAACAAACTCAATACAATAGAAATGAAGAAATATAAAGAGAAATAAATTATAATGCTATTGCTGCAAAGGTCTATAGAACATAGGTCATTCTACCCTTGTTTTATGAGAGTATTAAAATAATGCAAAGCAGTGAATTTGGAATACATTCTTTATTCCGTATTCCTTGACCTCGAAAAACATTTATACGATTTATACAATTTTGAATAAATATTCTAACAAATTAGATAATTTTTACTTAAGGCTGGCATGGTCTTTTAAAATACAAAGCAAAGTTTAGAACAGGACAGGTATTTTTTATCACAATAAACTGGAAATAAGTAAATACGTTTGACATGATAAATAACAACTATGATTAGAGCAATTTCCCAAATGGAGACCCATAACAACTATTTTTATTCGGAAACAAAAATACGAAAATATTGTTGTTATATTTTTTTATGTTTATTTTTATTGTTTATGATTAAGAGCTATAGGTTATAAAAATTACTTTGTTTCTTTTTTATTATGAAATCGCAAGTAAAATAATTTGTAATTGATAAAATTAATCTACATACAGGTAAAACAGATTACACATTAGTATTGAACGGATTTATAAATATTTCAAGAATATTTAATAAAAGGACGAAAAGTTCGAGTTGATAAGTTTTATGTTTACTATAGGTTTCAAATTAAAAACTTTGTATATTTTTTTATTGTTGTATATGTTTTACAAATTAATTGCAGTATGGTATAAAATAATGATGTCCGTAAAGTTGATTTATTTCGGTGAACATTGAATATTTGAAAACAAGTTTGAATAAAGGTATTTTAATGCAGATTCTTGTACGTTGTAACTGATTTAGCGAACAACACTGAATTTGAGATAGTTCACAGACAAGAAAGTAGTAAGATCCAGGCATCTTTTGTGGAAACATATAAAATAGTGCAGCAAGTACTAAAAAACTTCAATATAGAATCATACAGCTATCCCTTCAAGGAAGAAGTCACCCATAGTTTTGTGATTAAACGAACACGACAGGAAAGAAGACTTAGATGCCTTAAAATCAGAGATTTCAGAAAAATTCAAAAGGTAAATTAAAGTAAACTACATCAAGGAACTTACAGGGAAATACAGCTATGTATATCTCATAAATGTAAGTAAAACCATAAACTACAATTTCATAAAAGATAACATTAAGACACTGGAGTACGTAAAAATTATAATTGATAAGTATAAAAAAGAAAGTCATCGGCCAATGTCAGCAGTGTCAAAAATGGGAATATGCAATGACAAAAAGTATAATAACACCCCGTTGCGTGAAATTCAACGACGATCACTTAACAAGCGAATGCATGAAGCCACCAATTGTACCGGCAAAGTGCGCAAACTGTAATGGGACCACACAGCTGGTCCCAACGGCCCCAATAACACAAACCCCGCCAAAAAAACAGTCGAAAACACATGCACCCAAGCAGGCACCCCATCACCCATCGAACACAGTGGCAAAAATAACATCAACGCAAATACCGGCACGGAAGCAGTTGGAAACACAAGGAGCTACACGCGATCCAATCGAGGAAATCATGGGATACAAACGATTCATCAAGGTATGCAAGAAAACATCAGGAATAGTAAACCCCGGCAGACACTCTAAACATGATGTCCAACTTGATGCTAGCCCTGGCGGACGCAAAGACCCCGGCCAACAAATTCATGATCTTTCAAAAATTGATACCAACAAACAACGACACTGAAACACAACAATCTGCTCATGGAATGCAAATTCAGTATTGAACAAACATGTTGAACTTTCAAATTTCCTCAACACGCATCAAATTGACATCATGATCATCTCAGAAACCAAGCTGTGCCCTTATGATGAATTTTATCTAGATGGATTCCAAGTCTTAAGGAAAGACAGGAAAAATGGAGGTTTCCTGATCGTAACAAAAAACCAAATAAATTATTCGCAGATTAATATAAATAACGCAGTGCTCAACTCTAAACTAGTAATTTTGGGCATAAAACTCCTAAATAATATCCAAATTGTAGATGGCTACAACTCTCCAAATAACATATTGACGCAAAGGGAATTGGAAGCAATCATGGACTCCGGAAAACTCTGCTGATCTTAATGCAAAACACCCGGTGTGGAATAATGATCGAATTGGAAATCCCAATCGGGGTGTGAATATGTCGCAACCTCAGATCACAACCCAATTCACTTCTGTCTTCGAAGTAATTCAGCGATCTCAGCTGTAATGCAAGAGGCAGAAGAAAGACATTACTACAAGGGAACCTATTGGAAAGAATTCAGAACGGTTCTAGAAATTAACGCTCTCCTTTCCCCTAACATCGGAACAGCTGGAATTTCTGGTAGATGATCTGACTAACGCCATTCATGGTGCAATGCAAAAGACAAGCAGCAAGAAAGAACATTATGTTGGTCCTGATTCAACGTTATCTCCAGAAATGACTGCATTAATAACCGACCGCAATCGTGTGAGAAGCCGCTGGGAAAGAACACGCAACCAAATAAAGATAGCCATAAATAAGCATCGAAATGACAGTTTGGCTATAAAGCTTGAAAAAATGAATCGTTGTAACTAAGCACTTTGGCGTCAGGTTAAACTACTCACATCCAACCCAAGGCCAATTCCAATCCTCACGATATACAGATGGTGCAATAAGGCTATTCCCGAATAAATGGAAACGAGCAATTGTTGTGCAATTACTAAAGCCAAAAAATCCGCAATGAATCCCATCAGCTATCGTCCAATCAGCCTCCTCAGCAGCCTGAGTAAGATATTGGAAATAGTACTGCAGAAAAAAATTTGGAAGTTCGTGGAAGAAAAGAACATTATTATTAAAGAACAATTTGGCTTTTGACGAAAACATAACTCTGTCCACCAAGTGCTCCAACTAACAATTGATATTGCGATGGGCTTCAACAAAAACAAAATTACAGCAGTCGTTCTGCTCGACCTAGAGAAAGCATTCGATCAAATCTAATAACCATAAAATTACCAACTGTATGGATCATGCACATCCACTCATATTTAAGTAACAGGTCACAAGTTAAAGTAAACTCCTCTAAGAGCAACAGCAGGGAAATACGTGTCGGTGTGCCACAGGGTGCCGTACTTGCACCACTTCTGTTCTCGCTATATATAAACGACATACCAAAATCCATCAACACACAATTGGCCCTCTTTGCAGACGACACCGCAATTTATGGTACTTCGGACAATTCTATCACAGCTATAAAAAAGATTGAGATCCATTTACGACTCCTCGAGGAATTGCTTGGATGGACATAGTTTTTCTGGCGTATTTCTCTTTGTTTTTGGGAGCTCCCAATCGTTTTCGTTTTGTTGTTTGTATTACATCGTTTTTCTGATTAGCGCATCGTTGGCAGGTCCATGATGCTCCTGGTAGTGATAAGAATTCAGCAAATTATTCAGGCAATCCGATGCACTTAGAGTGGAACACTTTTTTCACAGGTCCCTCTACATTTAACTCCGGTTGTGTTTAAGGACACAGGTCCGGTGCACTTGTCACATATGACTGTCATTTTCGTTGCACTTTTAATTTTCCCTAATTCAATAAATTATTTATTTATTTATTCGGCAGGTAACAGAGTTTACGCACCCATGCTGTTAACATGAGGTGCACTTAGGGCAAAACTTTCACTTTTGTTTCATTCACGATTCACACACAACAGATTTTTATTTTTTACTTTTTTCCCCTTTTTTGCTCTTAGGGTACGTCTATTCCCTTCGATGTCTGGCTTGGGAATGGCGAAATATATAGTTCTTCGTTCTGAAATAGGAAAAAGTCCGACGTCGGACGTATTTAAACGATTGCGTATTTTAATCGTTTTTTTAAACGAAATGTTCATATTAAAATAACTGAATGTAAACTGCTATACTGGACTATAATACCCTGGTTAGAACTCTTCCGTCAGACTGCGTCAGACTAGCCTAAACAGTAAAGGGGTTATTTATCATTATATTCGCAACCACTAGTACCTGTTAGTACTAGCAGCACTAGACTCCCGTAATAACTATGATTAATTTGAACCTTTAAATGATAAAGAAACAACACAAAGTTTTGAAACAATATCAAAGACGTCCGCTCTCTTTCGCAAGCAAACTCATGATCCCTGTTGTGACTATTTTTTATTACTACCCAATGTTAGGATTAGTAATATACCCATCAAAGTGGGTAACTTTCTATTCACAGGGAAAACTCATCCGCTAACCCAAAATATTCTGTAATTGGTATGCCTTCTTTCATAATTATAAATTAGTCCTAGTTACTCCATAGTCGTAAACCTAGAATATTTTATAAAGACTTGTTTAATGATTTGTTATTGTGGAGTCCTAGTCTCTAAAACGATAAATCAACAAGATATTTCCACGACAGGATTTTAAGTTCAATATATTTGAAAATATAGTATTTTATACCTAAATTAAGTATTATTTAATATAAATATAAAATATATATAAAAATAATCTTTCCTCCTATTTCTTGTATTTTTATTTTGTTAATAATATAAAATATTATACACACATATACGTGTGCATGAGTGTATATTTAATAATTATACAAATTATGTCCATAATTATAACTAATTTAAAAAAATCAAAAACATTTAAATATTTATTTAACGGCAATCAATTGAGCAAATTAGGTTGCATATCTCTATTCTTCAAGAGTGTGGTACTTTAAATAAGAATTTGCGGCTCCTTCCATTCTACATATCCTAGCTGTGCCGATGTGCAGCAGTTTACCAAAATATTTTTTTTATCCAAAAAGTTAGCCCATATCAGATACAAAATGCAGAACTAATCCCTGCATAGTAAAAACAATTAGTTCCAATAATTTATAAATTCATTACTTATTTCCTCGCATTATAAGAATATTATATAAAAAAATAAGAAAATAGTAGAACATTTCTATAACGCTAATTACACTAACACCAAGAAGCAACCCGCATAAACCTCCGATATTACCTAAAATTCATATTTTAAAGTTTATAAATGATTTTAAAACTTAGCAATTTATACGTACTTAGTAGTTCAAACCAATACATGACAACATCCGTTTCATATAAGTCCATAATAGATTGTCCATAAAACATGTGTATGAAAGAATGAGTACTTTCCCATGATTTATTTCTACAAAAGAATAAAACCTAATATTTTAAAATGTATTAGCGCAATAATAATAACCTCTTTAGATTCAATTGTGCGTAATTAGCGTAGATGTTGTAATCCGTCCTGGAACATGAAGGATAGCACTCGCATTTGATGGAATCTTCCTTTTCATGATCTAAATCATTTGTTTCAATCGAAAAGGGGTACAGAGTGTTTATCTTTTCTGAAATACAAGCAGTTCCAAATAATTGTCACTTGATCTAATTATTCCCTACCTTTGTATTTGTTTAAGCACGCGATATCTAGCAAAGTGCAAACGGTGTGGGGCTCGTCATATGGTATTACGAAAGGTATGCATCCACAAAGTGCTATGATAGCTTTGATTTTACAGGCAACTAAGCAGTCGCTCATCGTATTCGTCCCATACGTACTAATCGTTTCCGTATCCAGAATACAACCTCTCTAATAAATTATTAATTTAATTAATAACATTATAC
>JAFMTC010001353.1:77261-101418 GCA_018845635.1 Nicrophorus orbicollis
GTTCGTTTTAGCTTAAATGAATATTGATTGTCTAGGCTTGGCCGGATCACGGTGTCCCGTCCGATCCTGGAGTGGTGCTTAATTTCCTGCAGGACGTAAACAAACGACAGGAAGCTTTAGGCCAGGAATTACCAGATAACAGTGCTCCAGGAGCCGTCCTCGTCCATTGTTCAGCAGGTATAGGTCGCACAGGAACATTCATTGTTATCGACATGATTTTGGACCAATTGAAAAAGCACAATCTCGATTGTGAAATTGATATACAGCGTACGGTGCAGATGGTTCGCTCTCAAAGATCCGGAATGGTTCAAACCGAGGCACAATACAAATTCGTATATTTGGCTGTAAAACACCATATTGAAACAACCACTGAAAGAATTAAGGCTGATCAAGTAAGGAAGCTTCAAGTTCCACGTGTTATTGAAATTTAAATGTATGTTTTTTATTTGTTTTTCATAGAAATGCATGCAGATGGGTCGGGAGTATACGAACATAAGATATAGCAGTGATTTAAACACTTTGACCAATAGCCTCAGCGGTATCGGCAGTTCGTTGTCATTGTCAACGAATCGATCGTCTTCTATCAGTTTGCCATTTTCGCCACCCCCCACGACTCCTTCAATAGTGCGCGACGGCAAGAAGATTAGCCGCGAAATGTTGCTTCCCAGGTAATCATCGTATATCATCCCGAAATAACATATCAATAACGTGTTACTTTCTCCTCTAGGCCGCCGGATGACCTTCCTAGATCTAAGCTGTATGAAAACATTCCCGTAAAAGAGCCTAAATTGTCTGTGGTTAATTTGGCGTCCAGTCATTGTGTTGCGCCGCCCCCGCCACCTAGAAAAACGTGACGCAAACACCATACTTTTCCTTACACTTTAACTTCTAAGTAGATTTTATTGATATACGTTCCATTTATATATTTTTTAATATTATTTTTTAATCAATGTGCAATTTTGAGGAAAAAATATATATAAAAATCTAGCATATCCATGTAAAAGACAAAAAAGCGCACCCGAGTATAAATTGTATTTACGCTTCATTAAATGTGTGGGAAAAAAATATGTACTATATATATAATATAATGTTGTGGATTGATTTATATATATATATATAAAAATATAAGATATAAATTATTTATTTATGCTAATGTTTTAAGCTTTGCTGTGAAAATAATGAATATATAATATCTGTTGGTTCGAAATGAATTGGAGAGAGACCAAAAAATTGTCTGGTGCTTACTGTTCTCTTGAGAAGATATTCTTTTATAAGTTCGTATTTTTTATGTTTCTCTTTTCATTATTGTTGATTATTGCTGCTACGTTTCTACATACTTACGTTGTGTCAATTCTTATTAAAATATGTACATAAATTTAAAGTACTGGAAATATATACATATGTGTACATCTATTTATATGTATATATTTTCATGTATTAACTGTTGGTTTTATGTTTACTTTTTGCTACTTGAGAAATTGAGGATTATATATTATATTATCTAGGACTGGAAAATCAAGAAGTGAGATGAGAAATATATCGGATAAATTTTATTGGACGAAGAGATGTTTTTTATCAGATCGAATATATATTATATATTTATAAAAGTGATTTTCTTTTTATTTTATTTTTTACTATTTTGTACTTCCGGTTGGTCCGGAAGACAATAATTTTATATAATATTCTTATGTAATTTATTATGTGAGATTAAAGTGAATGTTTTTTTTTAAATTCAATTTAAAATTATTTTATTCATGCAAATACCCAAATTTTTAAAATAATTTCCAATGTCCTGTTTCCACAAATGTATTGGTAATTAAAATAAAATCAAAACATTGACAATTCGTATTTCGAAGAAACTATTCCATAAAAAAAATATATCTAATGGTTATGTCATTCCTTCACGGAATCTTTAATAAGAAAAATGAAAAAATCTTTATAGTTTCTTTGCTGTTTAGATAAGAGTTAATATAAATCAAGTGTTTAAAACCATTAACAATAAATAGTCTAAAAATCTATTTAGACATATGACTGTATATAATTAATATACCAAACTATAATTTGAAATAATGTATGCTTTTTCATAAAAGTTTATACTTTTTAAACAGTAAGTCAATAAGAAAATTACTTTTTCGATCTTCGGTTTTTCGGACTTAAGGACTAAAATATCTAAAATATCCAAATTTCTAAAATAATAGAAATAAATTGAGGCTCCAATAATACCATCTTCCCAAGAGGACCGAAACATTCTGAAGCCGGTCATAGTGAACACGATTGCTCTTTCGCTCTCATCAAATTCAAAATATTAATATATTCAATGCTTTTTTAATAATAGTATAAAAAACTATCAAAAGGATATAACAAAATTATATCAATAATAGAATCAATTCCAAATATGAATTGCATAATTTAAAGTACTACCAAGTTAATACATTTTTTATAAAAAATTATATATTGATACACACTTTCTAAGATTAAATGATTATGCAGAAGTACAGTTTGTTAGTATGTATTTAAAATATATTTTGGTGCGTTGTTTATATAGTAAATATTTAAGTTAATGAATTTCATTACTATCTGCTTTCATGTAGATTATTTTAAAGTCTTAGTCCAATAATAATAATAACATATTTTAAAATAACAAATATATTTATTGCAACTTATGAAAAGAAAATAACATATTTATAATAACATAAACTGTCAACAAAGTGCTATTGAAATAACAAAAATGTATTTTTTTATGAAATTCAATATTTCTTTTTAGGCAAAATAAATGATTAAAACTTTGCTGTACTTGATTGATTTAAACATATTTTCGAGTCAGATTTTATTAATTATAACATGTTCCAGAATTATCCTTAACTTTAGTTATGAAAAACTATAGACAAAAATGGAGTTCAAACAAAATTAATTTATTATTTTTCATAGAAATTTAACGATTTACGCTTGAATTGTACTGTTAATTTCGTCCATAAGGTAATCAGCTGTTGTTATAAAACTATTTCAATTGGGTAGAAAGACCTGTGGTCTAGCCGTTTACAAACTATTATATTGAGTTTATATTTTTTTTAGTTGTTGCAATAAATGTTATTATTACTATTTCAATCTAATATATATAATTATTTTATCAATATTTTGGCCTGTATTTTTTTACTTCAATAAAAGATGTGATAACCTTGATTACAATATTATAATATTTTATTCGAAGCAAAATTTATTCTTAAATGTAAGTAAAACGAGTTATAAAAATAAATTGATAGAACTATTTGCTTCTTTAAAGGCTGTTGATACCTGATATTTCTCAATAAATTTTATATTCTTTAATAACCTTCCAAAAAGTATGCATTTTTCCTAATGTTTAATTTAATTATTAGTGAATCGTTTCGTATGAATCAGCACCAGTTTTATAGTTAGAATCGTAACAATAATTTGATCATAACAACAATTGATTATCTTCGTTTAACCTATTGTTATATAAAAGGTTAACTCTGATGGAATGCGGTTTGCATGTTAATATCAATGACGAAATGTTTTTGTTAATTTTAAAACGAGAGTTTTGTAATCTGTCGTATTTGAAAACAATTACGAGTATTTGCAGAATAGAGTATATTTAAATCTGACAAGTCAAATTGAAGTTATTATCCCCACCAAAAATGTGATATCACACAGCTAAATTGTATAAAGGATTCGTTTCAATTGATAACAGCTCGTAAAGTTAATCATAATTCTTAGGCTTTAATATTATATTTAGCAAAAAATACTTTTATTATATAGAAAGCATTTTAAAAGCAGTTTTGGTGGTGTGAAGCTGAAAAAATGGAGTTGCAATTCATGAATTATTGGTATCTAGGTAAATAGTTTTGAAGATTTATTTTTATTGTTATGTTGTGGTATTGAACTGTTGAACCAGTTATTCTTATTGGTTACTGATGTTGCTGTGTGAAGCGGGTTTAAGGTATGGTGGGGCGTTTCGTGTTTTCTTTTATACTTTTTTGCTTGGTGTTTGTTAAAGCAGCAGGTGCTACGCGGGACGTTTATATAAAATAAAACCCGTGGTCGGAAAGCACCAGAAAGGAACGATTGGTAACAACACGAGAATGACATGCGCGGTCTCCGAGTCGAATTCTGTCAAGCTGCACTAACTACCGAGGAAAGAAAGCATCTTTACTAGCAGCGCATAGTTTGATAGAAGTGAATAGTTCTTTCAGAGCAAGTGCCTAGACCTGAAGCAGGTACCGTAGAAGTTTTGGTATTGGAGTGAAGCGCGTTCATTTTCCGCGGGTCGCTGTCAAGATAGTGTTAGTGTCAATGTACCGGGGTAGAAATATTCATGTCTTCGAGCCAGGGCACAGATATGGACGTTGATTCCCCATCGGGGACTCTGAAGAGGTGCTCAAGTGCCCCCATGATTAACGAAAACAATAGCGGGATGACAACCTCGCCCCCAGCAACCACCTCCACCAGGTATAACTATCAAGCAGCACACCATACTCATACACAATCTGCTTGACAACTAGACCTAATCCATATTATGTAAAGAGATCAAGCATTCAAATCTAGACAGAGAGCAGATAGGCAATGCTTGAAAGCTAACAAATTGTCAATTTTTTCTCTTCTATCATCATCAAATCTGCCTGTAACCAACATGATTTCCTTTATATTTAATTCTGCTTTATATTTTAATTTAGATTTCATCTGTCTCTAATTAAGAGTATCGAGTTATTGAAATATTTTAATCTCTTTTCAAATCACTACATATCAAACATGAAGTTGAGTAATCATCTACTTACATTTACTATATATAAAATGTTACTACTTAAAATGTACAAGTAGATACAACATATTTGACTTCAAGTTTTTTATACATCTGATTTCCATTAAACAGATGAAGCTTAATTTTTGTTCTGTTAATATATTCTCCAAATGAAATAACCATAAAAAATATTGTGGTTGATTTTTAGCTAAATCAAACAATTTGAAATTATATGAAGATTTTCATCATTTTTACATTTATCATATATTGCAAAATACGTCTAAAAACATAATCAATCCACTATCAAATTTTAACATGTTATCTCTTCTTTATCATAAAAAATATTGTTGAAAAGTGGCCAAAGATTAGGTTGTGTTGTATCATTATTATATATTATGTATTTCTCTTCTAGGGAGTCTGGTAGTTTTAATTTCTTTGGTGCACACAATCCTACACGTACTAGAAGATTTAGTGCTAGTTGCAGTCCTCTAACAGGTTCACATGTGAGTATATTCCTAACCATGTCTTTATAGGAATTTATTTGATTTATTTTGTAGGGTTCCAGTGCTCGTCTAACGCCTAGGATAAATCAATTGAGACAGGAAGAGTTTGCAGATTTAAGTAATTCACGAGAATTAGCGCACGAACGTGAAATCCATCATACTATGCAAATATCCCAGTCCTGGGAGGATCTACGACTTGTCACTGAGTCGCCGAAGCCCAATAAAATGGCACCGCTTCACGTCAATCTACCAACTTATAATATGGGTTACAATTCGCCTTCACCAACCCGATTAAAGTGTGTACTACATTCACTCAAAGAGACTACTTCATTTTAATTTTAAGTTCTTCATTTTGTAGTTCGCCTGTTCAAAGTTTTCAAAGTCCTACTAGAACTGCTCGCACGTACGTACGTAGATCAGCCAGTCCTGTGCTGCGCCCGAGTCCTTTGGGTGTGAAGCGCAAATTGGATGAGGATAAATCCGAATATCATTTGAGTCCACGAACGAAACGTCTGCCCAGTTATACAAATTCGGATAGAGTAGGACTTCTGACTACTTCAAGTCCAGTACCTGGCTCATTGAGTTCTATAGGAACTCCGGAAAGCATCTCCAGTGCGGATTCGCCTAATTTCCAGTGCCGAATGATAGATAGTCCGTCGCCCAGCAGGCCGACCGAATCTATGGCCACCTCTAAACATGACCAAGAAATGGCCGAGGGCCCTAGTTAAGTAACGCAACAAATCGGATTATTAATAACTTGTATATTCATGACTAATTTTCTGGCGGATTACATTCAGAGAGATAATTTAAATTTTTTGCAAATAAATATAAATTTGGCCAAGTTTGGCGCAACCCTTGGTGATGCTCACACACACACACTGCCAACGATATTTTTCTCATTCGGTTAATATTTGTTGTCTTTTAGTTTATTGTGCCAAGTTAAGTAGTAGATATGTAGTAAATGAATCCCAACAGTGCCAAATGTTCGCCAAATTTAGTATACTTAGCCAATCATCTAGTTGTAGATTAGGTTTAAACTCATCCCTGTGATAAAAATATGTTCGTTTCTCGAAATGAAGGAGAGACTCTTCTGATCTAACCGCCAGGAAATTTCTCGAGGGAAAGAGAGATATTATTTTGTATATTGAGTGCAGCTTCAGTCACTATAAATGTATATTTTATATTAATTTAAAAGAAGTAACAAAAAATGATGGGATTTTTTTTTATAAGTCATTTGAATAACTGCTTGTATATATAGTAATTAATAATTATGCGAGTGAAGATGATGGCACACCAATTGGATACGATCGAAAGATGGTGATTTTTCTTGTACTCAGCACTTGGTTTAGATATTTTCCGTGAAACTTTATCGATTTTGTAACAATTCAAACATCTAGTCTAATTATTACGATTCCCCATCTCACCAATTTTCATACGCCCGTCGGGGACAATTTCGAAAGACAATTATCTTTGTGCAAATACAAAAGAATATAATCTTTGATACTCTCCTTTTATCCTTAAGGTGCTAAAACTAAGATGTTTTCGTTTTTAGTACAATTTGAGTTTCTGTTTAATATTTCATTCAAAATAATTATTGTTTTGTTATGCAATTTACAATATTGATATCATATATATTATATTCGGATATTATATTATATTTTATATTCACTGATATATATATATATTTAAAAATAGTAATATTATAATTTTTTAATAATTATATTCAAGTTTTTAAATAGTTGAAACTACAAGCATAGTTTGATTATACCAACATAGACTGACATAACAAGAAACATGTACTTGTAAATAATAATTAAAATGCTGTTAAATCTTGCTGCTAATACGTTTTATTTTACCTTTCTATGGTGTCAATGATATTCGATCTTCGATTTTTTACTTATTTATTTTTAACTGTTCTTCCAGCAATTAATTTCCCTTTAAATTATATAACGAACGATGAACACTTTCGCGTTAAATTTTGATTATACTGTAATTGAGTTTGCTTTATGAAGAAAACGCTATTGATATGAAGGTTACGCCTCTTATTAAAGAGATGATCTTTTAAAGAACAATTCGGATAGCATACATCGAATTTGAGAGGATTATGTTTGTTAATCAATTAACCTTTCTATATGTAAGTAAAATTAAACAAAATGTTATAAAAGAAAAACAAAGATCAACATAACTATTAATGGGAATATTTTATATAATCATTAGAAATATTGCAACGTTACTTTTTTTACATCACGTTATATTACGTAACCAATTCGTTGAAAATCATGATCAGTCACGACATAATGATTGTTAGGATTTAATTTTAAACGCAGTGGCACCAATATATTGATTAATTATTTTAGTTACTGTTACTAGTAAAAAGTAATATAAAGTTTTTTTAATAGATTTAATATTCATAACAACGAATAGATCGATAATGCAATCTTAGTTTTTGTTAAGAATTTACCAATTAAATTTTTGCTTTATGCTCATTTAGTAGAATTTTAAATATACTTTATATGTCATTAATATTTTAACATTGTTAATTGGAAATTTTAAGTTATTTGTAACTATTATTTAATAGTTAGAAAATACCAAATTAGAGTCTGAAAAGACAGTCAATAGCACTTTGTATGAAGAATAAAATACGTATTAATTATTAGTCTATTCGATTTGATTGTATTTGACCTTGCTCACATGTGAGAAAAAAATATGTAATATGACGGAAATATGTACGTTCGTATGAATATCATGTACGTCCGTGTGAAATAACAAAAAAAACCTTTAAAATGCGTGGAGATTCACAACTCGATTAACATAGAATCGCTAAGCTTAAGATAATATAATTAACTTAATATTGCAATCCTCTTCAGATAATTTTAATGATATATCGAAGATTCATATTCTCTTTAAATTTAAAATAGCCATTGTGGTTTCAGTTATTCGATAACGTAGTTCTTTATAACAATACGATTTGCTCATAAAGTCCACTTCTTTAACCACTAAAAATGTATCCGTTGACCTCTTTTAACATGTATTATCTGCGGTTTATGGTACGTTAATATGTTTGTGGTGCGGCGAGAATTTTTCTTATTAAAAAAGGATTATAGTTCAAATTATGCAGTATAATTGGTAAAAAAATAACTAGAGCTATAAATAATTTACATTTATAGCATTTATTCCAATATTCTGTTGATTTTTGTCACAAATATACATAACAAATAACGTATTTCTACATTATATACGATATTTGCAATCTATCCAAATCGGACATTCAGCAAATCACCACGTCGTTGCATACACTTGTTCGGAACTAATTCATTTTGATGGCTGCAAATATTTGGAAGTAACACGGTTTGAAACCGGGACCCCAAATTTTGCGGACAACGCCATTCGGCTATGAGTCGCCAAACGTGATATAAGTCCATTTAAATTGAGATGTTTAAGATTTTGCGTTTCAATAAAATTAGAAATATATGTAATAGGAACCAATGTGTCACAATGCTTAAGAGTATCTAAAAGAGTTAGATTTACAGTTCTTATTAAAATAACTCCAATTATTAAGCACTAATATGTGTTTTCTTACAACTAATCCTCTTTTAAAGAAAAGTTTCATAGTTTGAAATGGTTAAAACTGAAAAATAATACTCAATTTATTTTATGTTTCTTTCACAATTTATGCAATTCAGAAAAAAACGTAACTATTTTTTTTATTTATGCAAGAATGGATTTGTTTATTTTATAATATATTTCTGTAAGTTGCAATGCAACTCAATTAAATTATATTTTTAGAGTTAGATCAGAATATTTTGGATATGGAGAACTTTCAATATTTTATTTATTTTCACATTTAACCTACTTGTTTACAACTGTAAAATATTAACTAAATTTATTTAAATGAATTTGTACGTGTGTATAGATTTATTATTTATTTGTCTATTTTGTTACATTTTAAGGACTAAAATAATCAAGAAAATACCGAAAAATGTATGCAGTTATTGTTAAAGAAAGACATGAATTGCTAGGTTTGGTCTACTCAAATTTGTGAAAGCTATTATTCTCTTTATTTTTAACTAATAACTAATATATTACTTTAATTAGTTAGATCAAAATACACCTGCCTCCCTTTACGGCCTAGATACGTATAAGGAATCAAGTATTGTGCTTGCGCAAGATTGATAACATGTACATATAAAAAAAGTTTTTGTTGCAGTATAGCGAAACATTTTAGGCCGTAAATCGAAAACGTGCCTTAAATGAAGAGGGCCGTTATAGCGAAATGCCGTATAAAGAGCGACCATATAGCGAGGTGTGGATGTATTGTGATTACCGACATACATATGTACAAGATCGACACACATAAAACTGATCATTTTTAATGTGACGCTGTAAAACGAGCCAAGAAAAAACGTAATTTTAATGATTATGATTCTTGCGATCAAAGTCATTTTTTATGTAGAAAAGTCAATCACTTTTAAGTGGTAAACTTAACTAGATTGGCTAAATATCCAGTTTATATATTTGGAATCGCCGGACCTATACCAATATTGACGACTTTATAACTAGAAGTAGTCGTTATTATTAAGAATTGCATAAGCTGAATTGCTGCAATTTACCATCAAGTTGCACCAGTTGATTGTAAATTGTAAACAAACCAATATAGATAAAGGTCTATCTCACAAAAGGAAGTGTTTTGAGTTTTCCTTGAAAAGTTTATATATAATCCAACGTATTGGATAGGATTGTTGAGAATGAATTATAAATATAGTTTATTAGTATCTTCATATTATTTATCATTTTGAATGATATTCTTAAATTTGTAGTTTATTGATGAAATGAATTACTAAATACAATGTAATGCAATTCTAATAATTTTCTTTTTTTAATTAATTTATTTATTTCTAAAAACTTATTTACATTTTTATTTTATTATAATTTACTTGATGTTCCTCCTCTTCAGTACTTTTTGGCAATCCTAGGACTAGTATTGGGAACTCTGTTGATTTAGTTTTCATTCCTACAGTGCTCGTATAATTTTTGTTTAATGTTTTTATGTTCGATTCCATTCGAATATTATCTTCTTTTTATTGTATTGAACCACTATACTCCTATTTAGAATGTTGATTCTGTTCTTTTCCTTTTTCAAGTTATGTCTGTTCATTGTGTTGTATGTATGAATAACACTGCTTGCATGTAGATGTAGTTGTGTCTTTGTTTTCTCTTGTGTAATTCTGTGTATGTATATTGACCTTTGCACTTTCCTCAGTGTCTCCATTTCAATATCAAACTATTAATAATAACAATTATTTTGTATAATTGATGCTATAGATATCAACTATATAAAAAAAAATGTTTAAAATATCATATGAGGGTAGAAAGTTTAAATTTTGTTATTGTTATTATAACATGAAAACTTATTTCAATATAGCTAATTAGTATTAAATATAAATTAATAATGACATGTATTGCAACAGTTACAGTCAAAAACAAAATATACTTATACAACACAACAAATTTATATAAACAACAATTATAATTGTTACAAAGGGCTATTGGTAGCAGTCTTTCCACCCCATTTCAAATCTATTTAATCATAAATGCAATTTTATAAGAATAATTAATATTGCAACAACAAAGAAAAAAAATACAAACTGAAAATAACGAAATACAAAGAAATACAATTATTGCTATTGCTGCAAAGAGCTATTGCAATAACTACATGAAAAAATACAAACCAAAATAATGCATATTTTGAAAAGAAAAAGAAGAAATACAATTAATAAGTCTTTTTGCCCGGAAAATAAACACTAAAGTGCAAAATATGATTTAAAAATAAGGCCGAAAGACTTAGGTCGCTCTGTTTTGTGATTAATGAAGATATTTATTGATCGAAAAAAAAACACCAAAATTAAAACGAAAGTTCAATTTCTTCCAAAATGTGCTTGTTTATAAAGCAGTTTGTTACGAGTTGTCTTAGCTATAATTCTTGAACTAAACTTCTTTATTTTCTAACTATTTCCAATAGTTTTCGTTTTTGGATGTATATTTTCATTGATTAATTTAAAAATAATCTCTCTTTAATGATACCATATTATTTTATTATCTTTTCTGCTGGTAATACAAACAATAAAAAATATATAAAAGTGATGTAACTATATTTTCAACATGCTGATAAAAGAGTTGTCTAAAGTTTATTAGTAATATTTTCTTATTAATGTGTATGTACTATGTTATATGTTTTCTAAAAAAAATATTTCCACTTATTTTGCATTTACATTTTCCGCTACATATACTACAAAGGATAGAATTAAGTTGTATACCTAGTAAGAGCTTTTAAGAGAAGAAGATTCAGAACAGATAACTTATATAATTTAAAAGATGTCGCTAGTAGTATTTAATCTTCTGTCAAATTAGATCGTAGGTGGCGCAAGGATCAGGTACAGTGTTTTGTTGGTGTGTCTGTCAAATAAATCAAATATTTCAGTCTTGTGCATAGCGAACATGGCGGCAACACGTAAAAGGCAGGACGAGAAAAATTTGAAAACTCTACGTGAATTAGTGTCGTTAACGTACAACAAGCACTGTTTCGAGTGCAACCAGAGGGGCCCCACTTATGTGAACGTAACCATCGGAAGTTTCGTTTGCACAAAATGTTCAGGAATGCTGTAAGTCCCTTTTTATACCTACACACTATCTCATTCATAGTTTTCTCTCTATGCACACTAACCTTAACAAACAACAAATAAACGATGAACGAAGAAACAAAGAACTATTTCCATTGTTAGCAGAAGTGACAATCACTTGCTTTGTCTTCGTGCAGTTGAACTAGAGATTTGTATTCCGTTTGTGTATTCATATTTTTTTTGCTTAGCACTTAGCATCCGCATTAATTAAAGTAAGAAAAAATTTAGTTGTGCGGTTACAATTGTTGGATGAATGCTTTCCGATTGGTATTCGAGACGGCGGTTCCGTTCCAATTCCCTATTTTACCGAGATGTAAATAAACAGAAATAATTAATATTGTCATAGTATTATTGTTTTGTTTGCTGTTCACTCTGCTATTTTGTTTTTCAACCGACTCAGTGCCCTTTACCCTTCTCCCGTGCGCTACTGGCTATTTTTAAAGAAGATATTTACATAAAACAGCCTTTGTCCATGTGTCTCTGATTCATACCTTACTCACGCATTTGAAGGAGCAATACAAAAAGACCACTGTACGTATATGTATTCACATACAATTCCAAGTAGATAATGGAAACGGTTTGTTCGATTGATAAAATTATCATATCTTTCACCGCGGCTTTCATTTAACGTGTGGAGAAACGGTTGATCGATTTCCAGAATTCGCAGTATACCGGCTTAAAGCCGGAAATCGTTAAATAGAAGAAGGAGAAAAAAGAAAGGTAGGATGGATGAAGCCCCGCGTGGTCCCTGAGCAGGTGCATTCAACCACCTGACCACGGCCCTAAATTGCCTCATAAAACCGAAACAACTTCGGATCCAATTTCTCGAGAACGTACACTAACCGACACGATGGTAATATGGCAGCATGCAATGACTTGAACCGCCAAAGAAATGCGGGGATCCGGTGAAAGCATTTATTACGACCACATTTGGACTAGAACCAATTGTAAAATGCTGATGCCATATCATTAGAACGACGTTCGCAAAAGTTTTACGGATCATTTCACCCACTGTCGCATACGCACAGTAAACGCTCAACTATAATAACTAATTAACGAATCCTGCGAAAATCTAATGTTTTCGAAGAATTATTGCAAGAGTAGCTTCATTTCTACCAACGGGAATTCCAATTTAACCGTACAGAGCGTGTCTCGTTTAAAGATCTTTGTTCAGCAAAAGTGAAATCTCTTTATTTCGCCTGGGATAGAAACTTAGCAACAAGCCACGTTTCTGGGATCGGTCGTTTATACTTGCAAGTAAGGACAAACGAAGGTACTGACTTAACCATTTACTTTTAAATTCTATCTATTTGATTTTAAAATACAAAACAACAAATAAACAAAATTATGACAACACAACAAAAATGAGGAAATGCATTGGAAAGAAAAATAAAATTATATTGCTGCAAAGGCTGTTAACCAAGGTCTTTCTGCCAATATGAATTATTATATTAATATACTATTAAAAATATTATATTAATATTTAAGTTGTGTAGTTAATTGTTATCCAGATCATATTAACCTACATTAATTGTTTATATATAGTTGTAAACTTTCAAAACTGACACACGTTTCAATCTAGATTATTATATATTTACGTTTACACTACTGCAAATTAAGGTCTCTAAAAAGTAAACAAATGGTACGTTTTGTATTCGCTAGGTTCATTTAAATATTTAATCATTTTGAAATTTACTTTCTAATTATGAACATCTTGACAGTACATATCCCATATATAATATGTACGTAAGAAATAATCGTTAAATATAATAAAATTAAATGTAAATGATACTACTTTTTTTTTAAATTAATGAATTTGTATGTTTGATTAATTATACTGTTCAATTAAATGTGTCATTATTTAAAAACTAAAATATATTTGAAATGTTACTAATTAACAGTTTTATTTTTTATTTGGAATGGAAGATTAAATACAAAATAAATAATAAAATACTTTACTGCTTTGGAATTCTATTTTGCTTTGTATTTCTTTTTCTTATTTTTTTTTTGAAATTGTAATAAATATTATTTCTATTGTGTTCTCAATACGAAGGGCTGGCTATTAACAATAATTTTAAGTATTGAAAAAATATTGTCCAAATTATTTGATTTTTATTAAAAAATTGTTTATATTTTGTGAAAGGTATTTTTTTATTTTTCCATTCGTTTGGATTTAAGTGGTCAAGCATATATATATTGCGTGCACGGAAAATGAGTTGGAGAAAAAAAAGGGACTGATCGATTTAATTCATTGGGGAGGCGGAAACTGTTTGCATATAAAATGTAAATTACATGGGATATTGACATTTCATTATAATTATGTATTTTGATTATCTACTATTACAATACAAGTATTTTAATGGTTTTATGGAGTAAAGTTTTAAAAAAAAGTAAATTATATTATAACCATATTCGGAATTGCTCGTTTAAGATTTCACGTTCGGCTCAAAGCCAATCCCCGGTTCGTCCTACTTTCGCATTTTATCGTAAGGGCAGTTTTTTGTGCTTGTTGCAGCACTTGCATTGTTTGCATCAAAATCTTACCAGCTCTATGCAAAGCAGATGCAAACAATTGATGATCGTGTCTTGAGAATAGGCGTGGGTGTACTCAAATGCCAGACGTTAGTAACAACGCCGAAGATCGATGTTTCTTGCTGTCTCTGATCGTACTATATTAGTTTTAATTGCAATGCTATAGGTATAAAGAAAAAATAGCGTGTTCTGTAATTAGAAAAAAAAGGAATGTTGTATCTCAGTCGTGACAGGCAGTATCATTGTTTACTTCAGAGGAAATTAAAGGTTCCACCTGTCATGGAAGGAAAAACCGAGAGTTTTAATACACATCTGAAAAACCCGATGAATTGTCGTAAAGTACAGATACATATTCCCATTACTATATTTTACACAACGATAAGAGGATAATCATAAAACGTACAAATATATACAAATACATACGTTACTATTTATATATGCATATGTTTGGTCGTTGACTTTCATTTTTGCAGTGTGTCATCTTTATTGATAATACAATAGTCTGTTAATTTGTATCACACTATTCATTCATTAATTACAAAATAATTGTCGGGAATTGAAGTAAATAAATACAATAATTCGCGATTAACGTAATTGATGTTTAATATCTTGAATTTTTAGAAAGGCGATAATGGAATGTATACACTAGGAAAATAAATATTATTTCATACGCTTAACCTAATTGCAGTAGTGTTCATTTTATTTGTGAGTCAAAGGAAAACACATTGAAATACTAATTAAATACAATGGTGGCTACAAAAATGGATACCGTGGAGTCATATAATGAATATGTATTTGTTGTAGAAAGGATTCTCGATGTCGAAGAACTTTCCTTTCTTTAAAATAGGTTTAAATTTGTAGAAGTGAATGAGATTGTTTTCTGTTTGTACATACTAGTGTAATTTTCATTGTCGTTTAATTAATTTTGACCAAATGATAATAATTATTATACATATTTTCTTTCTAATATTAATACTGATGCGATATCTATTTAGTATACATGTATTACTTTGTTATGCTGTGTTGCTACATGATGTTATGTAGAGTCTAAGAAGCATCAGTGTTGCAATAGAATACACGATAAGAAAAAAATCATTAACTCTTACGTATTTTTCCACTGCATTATTAATACGATAACTACACCAAGTTTGTGAACCATTGATGGTGCTTGTGATTTTAAATCATATTGAACAGAATGTAATTTAGTTAAAATTAATTTAATAAATTTATTTTTTAAGTCTATGGAATTACGCAGATGACATATTTTGCTATATAATTTAAAATCTATATCATTAAGTAAAATATTTGGAAGTTGATAATTTAGTTTTTCCTAGTAATATGACAATATGATGCAATAATTAATGACGAAAACTTATTTCTACTTGAGATTTTTCAGGTTTTTTTTTTGTATAGTTTTTTATTCAATATGTTTATATACTTTTTATAAAGGACTTTTCAAAAATTTAATTTACCATTAATGTTTATTTTCTATTTAAAATGATTTTGTACCTGTTCTGTTCGCTTTTTTATATATGGGACAAAGTGTAGATCCTTTCGGAATACCAATATAAATACCATTTTTCTTTTGTTATCGTTTTAACATTGCTGACAAATTTCTGCATTTCTGTAAATTTGACACATCCTAGCGATGGCTAACGATGCGTTGAAATGAAGTAAGGTTTGAATGCAATTAGCAACTTATGTAAAAATGCAGCAAACGTGTTGGGCTATTGTACAGAGAGGTAATTAAGATTACGGAGGAAACCAGTGGAACGCCCACGTATATGTGACGTAACAATTAAGAGGAAGTCTCAAACTGGAAATTCCTTGCGATAAGGATCGAGTTGAATAATAAACGAATGAAGAAGAGAAGTAAAAGAAAAGATCATAAATACAAACACGCTTAGACTCTCAGAATGCATACACATTAATTAAACTTTGACACGTGCCAGAGAAGTGCATAAATTAACAATTTCAAACAATATTATTTTTCATCGCATTTCCCGCGAGTTGTGAATGCATTTACACATGTTTCAGCTCGTTCGAATTATGTAATTACAAGACGATAAGACGGTGTAGCGTTGTGTTTACAAAAACATAAATCCGGTTAAGGTTTACGAGCAAAAAATATTAAAAGTATGTAAGCATTTGTACGAACGTGCGTTGGGACGAATTTGGCAAACAGGATTTGATATTTCGCTTTTCATTTGTAATTGGTTCACTTTCTTTCTTTTCCATACATATTTTAATTTGCTAAAATCACAAAACGACAACAAAATATTTATGCTACGGTAAACAACAAAAACGTTGTACTGTTAGCAAAATTTATTTGACCCAAATTGGAATTTGCATGAATTGTTATGTTAAATTCATATATTTGAGATTATTTATGATTGAGAAACTTCATACAAGAGCACAATCTTGACTAATTTGTATATAAACTACATTATCCTTTCATTTTTAACCTTTTCTCTATTCGTACATAAGTATTTGTAAATTGCATATGTAAATAAAGTACTTTGTTAAACTTTCTGTTGTTCAGCTACATTTTGGTTACTTTAGTAAATATTATATTAAGTGGAAAGAGATATTGTAACAAATAAAGTTGATACAAATAATGATTTCTTAAAACAAAGAGTTATTATTAATATTTTTTTGAATTAGCTTTTGTTGTTTTAAGTAGTAAATAAATTATTTATGTTTACAATATATCTTTTGTTAGTTGATATATATTGTTTAGTTTGTAATGCCACATTAAAAGCATATAGATTATACACGAAAGTATGGACAAACAAGTTTACATTAAATCCGTAATATTTAACATTTATTTTCAATGTTGATGACGTTTGGTATGATGCAAATGTTTTGAAACGTGTTGTGGGTACGAGGCTGTTTGTATACTCAATTTTCCAACTTGTAAAAATAAAAGAGTAACATTTAATGGAACTGAGACAATTTCCTAACTTCAAACAGTTTGAAACATTAATGCTCAGTAATAACTATAAACGTTATTTTCAATTAACCAAAATTGAATTTTATTACATTTCATGGTATATACTCATCTCAGATTTTATGAATAGAGTGACATTTAAGTTTTTTAAAGAATATCTTTACGTGTATTTCTTAATTTAGACCTCTGACGTCTTTATAGACAGAATACATTTCCTTTGGTGCAGTTAATTTACACCTGGTGAATTTGGTGTAATTTCAAAATTCTTATTTATTAATAGGATATAATAAGCAAAATGTATTATATTGACTATTGACCCCAATCTTTCCACCCTAATAGGCGATATTTATGTAAGACTTATATAGTTTTTTTTATATAACTACACTTCTGTTGCATCATTCTCTAACTATGATGAATACATATTTACAAATGATAGATATTGAGATACGTTGCTTGTACTTTGACTCATGTTTCAACAAACATGAAAATTACATTCACGGAATTATCCTCGTTTAAATCTTTTTAAATTGAAGTCATAAATATTCCAGGATGTTCAATCAATAATAGATCAAACACAATTCAGAGTCAATGTCAATGTCGAAATCATGATTGAGACGGTTGACGTGACTCTAGCATATTATATTAATTAAGTGTAATTAATTAAATGGAAGATTAGGTGTATTTGTCCTTCGTTGGCGAAAATTCGCTACCGTGTATTCAATTAGTAGTAGTTATTGATGTGATAATTATCGTGCCTCGTTCTTACATAACGAGTGTATTATATTTGGACTTGGTTGCGCAAGAACGCTAAACTGATGCCCGCAATTGTGTTGATTACCATATGGCGATATTCGATTTGGCTGGTATAAAAATAGATGAAACCAATCGATAAACCCTCGAAGTATTTTGCCACACATTGTTCGACAGTTAATACCGTTAAATATATGCATTATTTCATCTTAATTAAAGCGGAAACATTTATTAATTATTATTGTTTCTTGTTTATGTTATCCACATCTAATTCGTAATGAGATATTGACTTTTTATAAAAATCACTCTTTTACGTTATTTACTGTTATCGTCTCGTACGATTATTGGAAAATAAATAAATGAGTGATGCACGTTACGTCGTAATCAAATGCTTCTAAAATTAGATTTCACTGCACACGTTTATTTGCAAAGACGTCTTATGTATGCTTCTCTCTTAATTAGCTGAATGCGTGCTATAAACAACATTGTATTCTCAGCTAGGAATAAAAGTGCTTGTTTATTTATAGCTCCGTATTGTTAAGTCCTTAAATTGCTTCAATCTATTTTTATTTAGCATTCGGACAATTTAGGATCTCAATCTGAAGCCTTGTCGAGAATCCTGAGACGTTTCAAGTCTGCTCTTTTACTTTCTTTTTTGCTCATCGACAGACAGGAAGTTTTGGATTTTTTTCAGCTGACTATTTCTAGAATAGCTTATTCAATGTCATTAACTCCTAACTTTTTTTATTTGTACTAAAAATAATGCAGTTATTTATGTGTTTGATATTGTTTATAATGAAATAATATAAAATATTTGTATATTAATTAAATCAGTTATATTTGTATACATATTTCAAAAAATCTAAGTTGTATTATAACACAAGATCCTTGGTCTAGTATTTCTGAGGTTGTTTATGCCAGGATCTAATAAATAGTCTTGATAATAAACTAACCTATGAAGTTTTTTTTAGAACTATTTTAGTAGACTAATAAAAGTCTTAATTAATATTAAATAAAATCGATGTCTATCTAATTTACAATATTTATCTTTATGAATGTTCACATCTAATTTATGAATTGTGGCTAAAGTAAAAACATGAATCAATTTTTTGCACGGTGTGTTGCGATTCTCTCATCATTGTTGGTTGTTGTGATCCAAATATTGTTTGGCAACGTACATCATAGATAAACAATAATATAGTAAATATTACATTCTTGTGTTGGTAAACATATTTGTTAGCAGTTAGATTAGAAATTGTTGCAAAAATCCCTTTAGTCTTTTTAAAAGAGAAACCGTTGTAGCGAATTTGTTGAAATGTTAGGTGAAAGCTCAGTTTGTTGTACGTAATGAGAGTATTTCCATTGTTAATTAGTTTTAATTAAACGACGATCGTTGCTTATGCGATATTGGCAGGCTGTGATAAATGCATGCTAATGAACGGACAGAGAAAAACACGCTTATTTGTTATTTTAAAGGCGGCATTTGTTATCACGTATTCACGCACACGATATCATCTGTAGACCGTGCGAATGACTTTGCAATCAAATAATAATAACAGAGACATTGATTTTCGCCAACACCAGTAAAAACCCAGATAATAATTGAATATAAAAAGTTAACCTTTTAGGAATTCCGCCAATAGTTATCGTACATTATTAATTGGAATTGTCCAATTTAATCAGTGTTTTTCCTACTTGTTTAAGATTAGATTCAGAAAAACTTTTTGGATTATATTAATGTGCGCTAGAACCTTGGATGTATTTGGACAGTATCTAAATTGTATATATTGTCCGGTTTCTGTTTAGTGACTCATTTTAAAAAAGTGTTATTTTTTATACGCTCAATAAATTTATGAAAAACGTGCTCAAAATTAGGGACATACATCTAGTTTAATAACTGTAATAAGAATAATATAGATAATAGTAGGGAAGGTAACGTATTTTTATCAGATAATAATTTTCAATAAACTATTTCAATTCAATTTTAGATAAGGTCTTACTGTATCCATAATAGGATAGTTTGTTTTATGTATCTTGTCACTCTTGTATAAATGTAATATTGTAATATAAAACATGGTGTAATGTCATTTATTACTGTTATAACTATTTATATAAATACGCAGTTAACAAGGCTACTACATTTAACAATTTTGTAAATTGTAAACTAGTAATATTTATGTTGATATATGTTTTGATAAGTTAATTATTAAATATGTGTTTTTCTCTATGAATGTTGCGTTTAAAAGCAATACTAGTAAGCATTTATAAAAATGTTATAAGAACTTGCAATGATTATCGATTCGTTGCTTTTTTCTACTAATTAACGAAAATAATACGAGTGTTAAATTGAAACCCTCCATTGAGATTTAAAAATGTGTTTGTTTCCGAAACGATCAATACAGTATAAGAATAAGGTTGAACTAAAAATAGTAAACGTGTGGAAAACTGAAACATGCGATGGCGCAACGATTTTCAATGCTGCACGCGTCGTTTTAACCCAGAATCGGAATTTTGAATCGGAGTTAACTGCACCCAGAAGTGGTGGCTCGACGAGATGACAACGGCACACGAAAGTCCTGTCTGATGTCTGCATTTGTTCGAATTTAAATTTGGCGCCTTGAGTCATGGGCTTTTTCCGCGAGAGTTGCCTTTTGTGCGCTAATCACCAGCGACGTTGAGCAATGCTCGAGCACAGATGCGTGCCAAAACACTAAACAGCCAATATAGTTTTATTGGTGAGATGAAAGATGCTGTAATTTTTATATTATTTATATCGCTACTTCTAATTGCAACCCCCCGCTACTTGCAGATGCCAGATGAAAGCACATAATTCACATAAAGTACCAATCGCAGAAAGGAGAAGAAAGTGAAGCATAATTATGTTAGCTTTGCTTAAATAGGACAAAGAAAATTATGCTCGAGAGATAAACTATTCCCATTCCATTTGCTTCTGCAATAGCTTGCCATATTGACTTTCTTCGGTGGATTTAGAACGATTATTTCGCAATGCAGTTTATGCAGTGCAATGAGCAAATATTTCAACAACAATGCGTTTACTCCTTTGGGAGTTGGCACACGAATTGTAGGTTTCTAAAAAGTACATGCTCCGGTGATCCCCGATTATGATTGGATGTTTAACTGAGGACCCGTTACTCAATTCGTCCTTGACGTTCTTCAATGCTCCATATTGGTGAATTGAAAAATAAAGAAGAACAAAATTAGTGTAGCCTTGTTTCGAATTGGACGGAGGCTACCTATCGGCGTTAGCACTTACCCAAGTAATTACCATTTTAAATGTATTATATGAATTATAATTGAATTCAATTAGAACAATTTTTGCTACTTTTGGAGCGGTAAACGCTGTCGGGTTGTTAACCTCTTAGGAAGAAATAATATCGATATGATGCTCTCAGCAAGAAAATAATTAAAATGTTAGAAGTACCATAGTCCTCATACTCTGGCGCCCTTCCTGCGTGTCATCCTCCACCAACCATCACCATCGTCAGCACGTGATCTGGCTGTAGATGAATATTTCGCGATATAGTGAAAACTCTTGGCTTTCTCGTAAATCGCAAAACTTCCAGGAGACCAAATGCAGCACCAAACACGCGAAACGGTAAAAATAAAAACACCGTTTTCTACTGTACATTTAGTTGTATGTATGGTTAGTTCTTGAGGAATCGATGGAGCGAACTCTCCCTCCGCGTGCATTCGTTCGGAATATGCAAATGATCAGCGGTGGAAATCACTTGCGGACACGTTCCATGCGAAATTATAGTCAATAATAATGGGCCATTTCATGCTTTACGTAATGCGCGCACGGAACCTGATTTTCCTGAAGAAAACTTTAAAGTGAAGAATGCAAATCAAATACGAGCCCACGAGCGGTATTTGCAAACGCCTGTTTTTGCTTATTTCACGTGCCAACATTATATATATTTTTATATAAAATCCGACCACAAACCTTCACTGCAAATCGATTTACTTAAAAAATGGTATACTCTTTGAATAAATCGTTCAACCAATTTGAAAAGTTATATGTTGTGTAAAAACAAATGTTTGCTGTATGTATGACTCATTTGCTTATTCGATTAGAAACAACCGTATTATGTGATTACAACGTTTTATTGTGCAGGTGATATTTTATTCTATGAATGTACATTTAGTCTGAGTAGAAAATTATTTGGATATTAGTCACATCCAGTCAATTAGTTTACTAATGTGTCCCATTTTTCAAGAAACTTAAGCGTGATAACCAGTTGTTCCTAAAGTATATTCCATTAGGAATTACGACAGTAGACTTAATCAAATATTCAACTTAACATACTTGACAAAGTGCTGTTTCTGATGGAGAATGTCTCATAGTATAAAATGTACAGTGGTACCTTGGATTATATATACATAACTTTGCAAGTGTTTTTCCTAAGACAAGTAAAAAAAATACATTTTAACTAGATAAAGGAGTATTATATTGAAATAGGTATTAATAATAATTTTCGTAGTAAACAGCTTCAAGTTCGACAATTCGCTTTGATGTAAGAGCGTTTTGAATTACGAGCAGGTTTACGGAATTTATTAAGTAAGAATACACTGTCAAATATAACAAATTTATTTTGAGTTTCATTATTCTCAATTTGTCTAGATTTAAATAATTGACAACAAAACTTCCTTTATGTTAATTTCAAATCTGCATACATTTTGTGTCCATGTATATTTGCTCATTATTATTTATAACATGATGTCAACTGCATGGTTATTGGCTTGTGCTTGTTATATAATTCCTTATAAGTGAATGTGACATATCTATGGTGTATGTTCCATGAACAAAGATCGGCAATAATTTTCATATTTTATTGTTCATTGTTAATACATACTTCTAATATTTTAAATATAAATATCATATTATCAAATCAGGAAATGTACATGAAGTATTCTCTTACGTAGACTATTTGACCTACTTCCAATATGTTTATTTATAGTATCATGTTACTATTTTTCTAAAAGGTCGATTGACCACATATTCCAGAAAAGTTTTCATTGATTGCGTTAATGTATTTTTTTTCTTGTAACATCATGTTTAAATTATTTGTGATGCGTACGTAAAATAACTTTAATCAATAAATTCCAGTCAATATATGATTCTTTAATTAATGTTGTTTTTATATTCTGCATTAGCAATATTCTTAGATAGTTGAATGAACCAATCTCCGTCAGTCATTATTAAACGATGATGGACAACATATGTATTTTATATAAACTCTGTCAATTAAACATAATAATCTAGAATACGTTGAATTCCATTACCGCCAAAGACAGGAAGCACTAGTGAGCCTTGAGCATGATAATGAGATTTGATGTTGAGCTGGGAAAATAAAACTAATTGAACTGAAATTCTCAAAGTGCTGCTTCACTTTGTCGTTTAATAGGAATTCGAGTGCGATTGGACATTTACAATAGGTCATTATTGATTTATTGCATATCTTGATATTATACGTTCCAGTATTCCGATATACTCGTGCTAGTAAATGTATATATGTATTAAGGCTTTAGGGGTTTGTAACACGAACATTCGAAAGTTATGTATAAATCCGTAGGGTTCAAATTTATGCATTAATTTCCATACACTTACTGTTTAAAATAAGGTATTTAATTAAATCAATTATTTTAAATGTCCTAGAAAATAAATCAATACAAACTGTACGAAATACAAACTATACTTTATATATTAATACGTAAATGCAAGGAGTGCAAATCATTAACCAATTATATACAGTTAGCCATCGTTTAACACCGATTCACAATAATACCACTGCACAATCGACTTTTCGCCGAGAATCTCCCTATGCTAATTTTTCAGTTTTGACGTATTTATATATCATTTTACGTAGATTCGATTTTCGTCAGATATTCTGCATTCGTTAAAACTAAGATTTTTATTGAATATATGTAATATTATCTTTATATATTTTATCATAAAATACAGTATTATTTG
>JAFMTC010001353.1:102173-112928 GCA_018845635.1 Nicrophorus orbicollis
GTACTAGAAATAGCTGTTATGAAGTAACTTAACTACAATATGTTTTAATAAATTCATAATATTAACTAAATAATTTATAAACATTAATATTTCTGTTATTCATTAAATATTAATATAATATAGAGGAATTATTCATGTTGCGGTGAAGTGTATAATTTAGCCCTTTGTTTTGTTTTAAAATTATTATTGTATGAATATTTCCTTCTATAATAATTATATTTGTTATTTATATGGATATTACTTGATTAGAAGGTGTTTTTTTTTGTTAATTAAGAAATAGTTGTGTTTTAATAATATTTCATACTGGAACAGTATCATTTCTGTGGGTTTTGCAGAAATTGTGGAGGCGACTAATGTATTTATGGCGTTGGAAATGCGTTACTTTCTTGTTCGTGTCGGCGACGTGAGAAAGTATCGATTCTGGATATATTGATGGAAACTTGAAGAAGGTCAAATTAATAGTAATTGAGATTGTAATTGAATGTCGCGCTCATAGGATGTATGCAGCTCGGACGTGCACGGTGTTAACGTGTCACATCTAAATGAAAGTATATTTCAGCAGGAAAATTCGTCACTATTTGGGCCACACAAATATACACGTACCAATTGGTTGATATATTCAGTTAACTGTATAGCAGTAGTACAGAATATGTTGGATGCGACAGCCCATTATTATCACCATTCACTATTATGATAATAAATGGTGTGGTCCGTTTCGAAGCCAGGCTGCCTCATGCCGGAACTGGCCGAGATATCTCCAATTTAATCTCACACATTTCCTCCCATTTTTAACAAGGGCACAAAAATGCCCATTGGAACTACTAACTGAGCACACTCTCTCATCTCCGGTCGCAGACGTCGTCGTCGTCGTGCTCATTTCGATGCACATTCGACCTAAATTTTACCAAAAACGAAAGCTAAATGCGTATAGGTATAAATTTGCAAACGTTAAATGGCACATACGTATAATTTTTGCACGCAGCAAAGCAATCATAAATCGTCCATTAATACTTTCTTTAAAAAAAGAGGTAATGAAGTAAAGTAGGAAATAAAAGCGAATAGTACGAAATCGGAATGTTAATATTTCATGTGGAAATAATTGCGTATTTAAAACCAACTGAATCAGTTATTTTGTTTTGCTCCTTTCGAGAAATGTGTTAAAACGAACGCGATTTCTATTTGAACACGTCCCAATTGCTTATCTTCAGTCAATAGGTATTGTAAACTTTTACTCAACACGTTAAATACATAAGTTGATGGTGTTACATAGTAATATTACTAATAATTTACGTCACATATCTTCTTTTTGCCAGATTTTTTTTGTCACTAGGAATCCGCATTGACGTAATTTAAATTCATACTTCATGTTGTGGTTATAATTTATTTATATAAGTTTATCTTATTTGTGTACAATTCTAACATTACCACATTACTCAAATGTATGCTTTATAACTAACAACAATTATTATTAACTTTTCACTTAAATGATCGACTATTTAATATTCTAAAGAGATTCAACGATTATGTTATTTACAATGATTTAAAGTTTTCAAAGACATAAGTTTTAGATAGTACAGTTTACTTAGTAATTTCAAGATACTAATTTTTGGAATTATGTCGTATTATAAAATATTGAAATTTGTTATTAAATTATTTTCCATGAAATGTGTTATTGAGATCATGTTAAAGTTCTAATTTTATTATATTATCACAATATTAATAGTTCTTATAAATCGTATAATGTGTACTCTTAACATTTAAAGGTAAATTAATATTTCGATCTTCTATGTAATTAAAATCTACTTTATCATTTAATTCATCTATATAAATAAAATATTTAAGTAGTTTTGTGAAATGAATTTCGTTTATTGTCTATCTAATAAGCCATTGTTTTTATACACTTGATGATATTACATTTGATAGTAAATGGACGAGTTTCTCAAGAAATTATATTTATTGTAAAAAATAGTCTTCGCAATAGCCACTTTCGAGCAAAGAATCGACTTTCATCCTTGTAACTGTTGCAAATGTTGGTCTTATTTTAAAATTATAAATAAACTTTCCTTTGCCACCGCGTTAAATGCCAATGTGTGATTTTTTTTTATTGTTTGGCTTTTAGTTTATTATTTTTAGAAAATTAGTTTCTTTGTCTGCGGGTCGGAAAAGGAAAACCGCGATTAATCAACAACATCCATGGAAAGTGTGGTCGTTGTTGTTTCTCGCGTGTCTTCAAACAAGAAAAAAAATCGTTCTTGGGTAGGAAAATTCAAATTGGACAGGCGTTCCTTTGCTGCTCCGTGCATTTGCACGTAGTTACATCACGACAAAAAATATATCCAGCACGAAGGTCAGAATGTTTCTAACAGCAGCATTGTAATAATCACGTTATGTAAGAATATGCTATTCCATATTAAATTAGAATTTCTAAATAACAAATGCATTTTTTTAGTCGATCGAAGCACTCGAAGTAAGCTACCGCAACATGCAAATATGAAATTTAAGCAAATGCAGTTGTTATGTAGCTATTAAAGATCATTCGTTCTTTTCCGAGGTCGCATTAGAAGTGTTGGTGCAAATATTGGAAAACGAACGCGTTAATTTTCCATCTCAATAAAATTGTTAATATAATATACAAGCAACGTATTTCAGGATGTAAAAAAAATGTAATTTAAATCGTATTTGCCATACATTTTTCAAAAATATGTTATTTTCATAAGGTGTGAAATTTTTAATTAAGCTATTAATTAACTTTTGCTTGTACATAAATTAATATAAATTTAGTGATGATAAAATCATAAACAGGGTGGAAAAATTACATCCAACAACTTTACATAACAATTTATTTTTTAAATCAATTAAAAAAAAGTTAATACAAGAAAAAATGAAGAAAAAAATGCTATTGAAGTAAAAAGAATATTCTTTTGCTACAAGGGACTATTAACCATAAGTGTTTCTACTAGGACAGTATAAATATCTTTTGATTTTGTCTGTTTGTGACTGTAAATATTATTATTAGATCATAATAACTTATTTGTAGTTTGTATAATATAATAATATCTTATATGATAAGATCAAAATGATATTTTAAACAAAATTACAAAGTAGGTTAAAAGTCGTGTGAATATTTATTAGAATATAAATATTCTTCTTGACATTAACAACTATAATTTGAATATATGAATTTGCAAAAATAGGGTAATTTCAACAAACAACAAAAGAACCGAAGTCGAGTACCTGGCCTTTTTATGTTCACTGCTGTGCATGGCCTAAGATCGTGTTTTCTTGGATCCAATTAACAACAGTGGACGGGATATGACTCTACGCACTTTGCGATTATTATTATTTATTTTACGATGTCCGCATTGGAGCGATGAATGGTAATTTAAGTTTCTCGATTTAATTGCTTCGAAGGATTCCAGAAAAGAAAAGTACAAATATGAGCAACGCAACAGAAGGAGAAGAACAAGACTGAAAAAAATAAACACCATCAGAGCAGCATTGATTGCGAAAGGAAAATATTGATATTTGTGGCTGGTACCGACTGGTTTGTTTGTTTGTTGCGGCTTATTCGTTTCGTTCTTAGAAAATTCTAAAATCAGTGCTGGATTTTAGAGGAGCCTGCGATCCGTGACCTCCGGTTATCGATAGCTGGTCGTAAGTCGCGCCAAACGAGGAAATGCAGTCGGGCAGGGCACATGCCGTTTATTTGTTTATCGAAAATGTATATTTGTATTATTGCTTCTGCGTTTCCTCCCATCGGTCAATTGCTCAACGGCGTCCAAGGTCCCACTCGTTTATTTATTATTTGTTGCATTTTCATTAATCGTTACGTGCCGATATCGGAGAAAAATACGCCTCTACGCCGATAAAAATAAAGCAATATAAATGCACGCACGTTGGGTGGTTGGTTTATTTGGTTCGTAGTACGGTGTACGGTTTCAATCAGCCAAGCACACGTTTTCATTTTCCAAAAGCCTCATTCAACGGATGATCATTGTATTTGTTGTTTGTCACCGTGAGTATAGTATAGAGAGAAATGTTCCGGACCAGTTGCAGTGAGATCAAATTGATGATGATCGAATGAGAACCTTCCGAATCATGCTCATTTAATTTTCTCTTTTGTTTTTAGGCGAGGATTGACGCCTCCGCATCGCGTAAAGTCCATCTCCATGGCTTCGTTCACCCAACAAGAAATTGACTTGCTGCGAACGCGGGGTAATGACTATTGCCAGAAGATTTGGCTCGGCCTTTACGATGGAACGAAACCTGTCGACAGGGACGAGCAGGCGGTCCACACCCTGATGCTGGACAAATACGAGAGGAAGCGCTACTACATAGAACCATCGGTGGCGCTGAAGAACGGATACAACAAGCAGCAGACGGTGACGGCGATGGAGAGCAGTCCGATGAAGACCCAAGAGGCTGCAGTCAAACCTCTGGCCACCATCATTGCGGAACCGAGACCGCTCCGGGTGAACGGAGACAAGACAACGAAGCACGACTTTGTCGCGGATTTTGCACATGCCAACATCTACAACGCTGCCAACAACAACGCCACTGCCATCAACAACACGATACCATCTACCACGACGACAAATCAGGTCTCCTTCGCCAACTTCGACAACAACACCATCTTCAACAATGCTAGTAAGTATACGCACCGTATCCACCGAACCGCAGGGCGTATCGTTTTTCCACAAACACGATTCTGTTACCTCCTCTCTCCCACAAGTTAAGAAACCTTCTTGCCGGTTCTCAGAATCCTCACAGAAAACATTCCTCCTAAAATGTCAGCCACGTATATATGTACATGTTTGAATGAGTATATGTATGTGCTTTGTATGTCGAAATGTTAAGTGTTCTGTTTTGTGGTCTGCTGCCACCAATCAGACGAGGACAGAGATGACGAGGAGGAGTTCAGTATTTTCAATCTGCAATTCACAAATAATGGGCCGGTGTACAATCACATTCCGCTTTTTCCCAAGATGAATGTGAACAGATGGAGTAAGTCGCTTCGAAAAAAAAGAAGAACCAAATTTAAAATATCCGATTAAAACGGAATTGATTTATTATTTGCCTGCGACTCATTAATCTATACAATTTACAATATTTACCACCATAGTTTGTTGTGTTGTTCTGTTGCCAAAACAAGAATTGTGTGTACTAATACCATATGTATACTACAAGTTTAGTTATCGCTTGATGTTATCGCTTATGTATTTTATTTTTCCGAAGTTTCTTATTTCACTCTTTTTTTTACATACATATAACTATTTTTTTATTCCTAGTCTTACATTAAATATTATGTTATTTGCAGGTATGCCTTTAACGACAATGAACGGTTTGAATGGATCGCATCATAACAATCAGCAGCAGCAGCTGCATCACCAGCAGTCTCATCCTTCCTCAAACGGCCTCTCGGCGCCTTCTGAGGATCGTTATGCTGCACTGAAGGATTTGGACAATGCGTTCAAAGCGCAGCCGATGCTTGATTGGACTTCGACAGGTTCCAATTCTAGTCTTTACAGTTCTCCGACGACTGCTGGATCGATTTACAGTTCGACGGCGTCGCCACAGAGTTCATCTTACGGCTCACCTAGTCAAGGTAAATATAGCAATCTTATTATTTAATTTTATTAAAACGTATAAATTACATTCGCTCTTCGTAACGTTAACATCTTTGCTTAAATCAACCATATTTAAAATAATTATTATTAATCATGAGCGGACAGACTGCGGTGAATGTCCGCATATATTAATATACAAATGTTTACTTTTCTTACTATTATTAATAATCATAAGTAAATGTTTTATGTTAAAACACTTTAAGCATATACAAATAATTGTACATTTTAGATTAGCCACTGAATTGTTAAAATAAACGTTTTGGATTATAAAATTAAATTTATAGAAAAAAATTAAGAGAGTATTGTTTTTGCTCATATTTCATATTTTTCTTGATTAACATATTGATATTGATTTTATTTTTTGTAGGTCAATTTATGAACCAATTTTTATCGCAAGAGCCTTCGAACATTTCAAATCCCTTCAACTCGAACGGAATTTGGGGTGCCGCGAATGGAAGCAATCAACATTGTGGTAGCAATGGAATCAATCCGTTCTTTTCAACGCCCACTGCACCAGATACGTACAACATGAACGGGGGCGGTAACATGTTTTCGACGCCACCCATAAACGGTACCACATGGATACCGAACCCATTCAAAGTAAGGACTATATTTTTAACTATACTGAGTATTGCAGGTACTAATTTTGGGTTGTTGCAGGTAGCGAATGGACACTCGAATAATCCATTTTTATGAGGTATACAATTATGAGACGAAATTTTGTAAAAATCTGACATGACAGTAGTTATTGTATTGTTTTTAAGAGAAAAAAATCTGGACACTTTTATCTGGCATTTAATCAAAACGAGAGAGCAAGCAAGTAAAATGGGTTTTAGTGTCTTCGAAAAGCGCAGGGAAGAAATACTATATATTTTAACAGACAGATCTTTAACTATATATAAACTATACGGTATATAATATATATTTTTAGATATATTTTTCAATTCATTATGTTATGCTTCTGTGGTTAAGTTTAAAAATTCATCAAAAAAAAAATAGAATATTGTAATAGACGTTTGTTGCCTGCCTTAATGTTATTATTTATTTAATAGTTGTTTAAAGGAAAACACCTACGATGATAGTACGTTATTTTTTTTTTATAAATATTGTAGTAACGATTTGTTTTGTTCTTATTTTTATGACTCCTTATTTTTTTGTAACTTGTTATTCTATAGATGTTTTTCATTAGCGTAATTATTTTATCCACACTTTTTTTTTCGTTAAATAATTATTAATATAATTAGCATATACTGTAAGATTGTATAAAAGGATGCTTCTTTTAATTCAGTTGTTACGTAACTCTCACTCTACTATAGAAAAGAAGTGGATTCTTCGAAGTTCTCATGGTACTACTACAATGACCTGAAATGTGTTTGTTTATTAGAAACCAAACATGCATCGAGTTACGGAATCCGAGAGGAATAGAGGGAATAATAAAGGAAAGAAAGAGTAATGAATGAATAGCGTGGAGAGGTTGTCCAATTACTGTATTGCATGGGCTGTGCAATTTACGTGAATAGGCGTACCTCTCCATATGAAGTGAAGGCCCCCATGAGAAAATTTCAGTTAGATTTTTCCCGCAGTGAAAACAAACCCGAAGCGTGAGTCTGTATTTTGTGGCCTTTGGACCTCGTGCTATCATAATTTCTGTGATAATTCACTCAAATTTTTAAGCTTATTATAAACCCAAGAATTTCACACTTACTGCGTCCATAGAAGTATAATTAAGGTCTGCCGACTGAATAATTAGATTAAAGAAAAAGTATATTTATATTGGGACAATTTTAATCTCTAACATGTATATTTATATAACATATATTAATAGTAATAAAAAAAAGAGAAGATAAAACATGGCTTTACTGAACAAATATGTAATATATTATATTGTAAATGGGGTAGTATTTGTACACTTATGTTATTTCTTTTTTTTTTGGACTGATAGTTGGACCAGTAAGTTAAATGCATGTCCGTCCCAGAGAACAAATAAAATGGTAAAAATAGATTTGCGTGAGGAAATCTGACGTTATAATTGCTTTTCGGCACAAATTAAATCCCTGTATATTGAAGTACAGAAAGGTTGTGTATGTAATATTTGCATCCTTGACAAAAAAAATTAAATAAAAATTTAATCAAGAGAACGCCGTAGCTTCACAACTTTAATCTCCTTATGTCTTCCACTTTGAAATCCATCCTATATACAAACGTAAAAACGAATCAATTAAAATCATTGTCGCAAAAATAGTGATAAATAACTCACCTTAAACCCATTATGGTTCTCAGCTCTGATGGTGTTAATCTCCAAGTCAAGGCTCCCTCGTGGCTTCCCCAGTAATCAGCTATTTCTGAAACCTTTTCCAAGTTCAAAATAGTGGCGATCTGCGTTAACCTAGCGAATTTGTCACGCATAGACCACGACGTCGATGTAGTTAAATAGCCAGCTAATGTTCTAACTTCCTTGTCCAGAATCAAACCTCCCAACTGGAATCGATTTCAAATTATATAAAAGTTGATTACATTTAAAATTACTTACCCGATTGTATGTTGTCTTTAGTATCACTTTTTCAAATCGGCTAGTTATTTCCGTTGTAACTATTCCAACTAGAGTATCGTAATTAGTAGGCGTTAAGTATGCTTTAAAGGTGGACAACAAAGAATCTAAATTGAACATGAGAGTTTGTACGAAAGGAACACCGGCTTCGTATGCTGACAATTCATCCTACATATTAATAATTGCATATTATCAAATGATTATTAATGTACGATAATGATTTACCTCTGTGAATTGGTGGTTTACGTTCAAGAATGCATCAACCCAAGGATTCACCCTGGGTTTCACTGCGCTCGATCGCAATTGCTGCATGCCATAATCAATTACGTCCTTCAAATTGGTGGTGACCGAAGAAAGACCTGACAGACAACTTTCCAGCTTACCTCTGTCATTGGTTTTCATATTCGGCATAACTTGATCGATTTCCTGAATAACGCTATCGCATAGTGCTTCTACGTATTCAGTAGAAACATCGCCGTTATTTAAAGCTACCTGTTAATATAAGATGTCACGTTCATGTTCATCATAAATACTCTACAATTGAACTCACCAAGAATGAAGTTCTAGCTTGTTCTGCATCAGTGGGCTGCAGCCGTCCTTGTAACGATGTTTGTAACACGTTGTAGGCCTGTGTCAAATCCAGATATCCGGAAGGATATCCCTGTTTCAATTTGTTTTTGAGTACAGCGCAATAATCGGATTCTAAAACCCGACAACCCGTGTTAATAATTGCACAGCATCCATCTAAACTTCCAGTCGAAATAGCTCTCCTGTAATAAAATGTAAATTAATTGAAATAGTGGCGCAAAATTAATTTATTCATACCTGATGCATTTTCGAATAATGAAAAATGTATCATCTACTAATGAAGAGGTTTGCTGATCTGAGTTTGTATCAAACATATCCATATTAACGGCTTTGGCAATAGACTCCTCCATAAAATACTGTTCCAGTCTCAAATAATTCCCTAATAATTCATGCTTGCTTTGTGTAAGGTGACTGTTTTTAATTACTTTTTCCAGTTCTTCCAGCTTGCTCATCTTTTCTTCATCATTGTTTGTGGATATTTCCAAATCTGCCTTGAGAAACAAACAATTAGAAATGTTATAGCTGTTTTACCAAATCAACTTACTGTAACTTTCCTACGGATGTATCTTATATATAGCTCCGCTCGCATGTGCATCACCGTCATCTCTCCAATTAATATGTCCAAATCTTTTGGATCCAATCTATCCAACTTACTAAAACTTCCGCCAGTATTTACTTCATTTATTAACGAAATTTTTCTATTCAATTGACGATTCTTATTAAACTCTAACATGATACGATTGCATTGTTTATCGCATTCATTTTGCAAAATACCAACGGCAGAAAGCAGTCTTCCAGGACCATAATACGTTTCAATCAAAGGTTGATGTGTATCAATCATCCTAGCTAACCCTTCAAAGAGTAGCGTCAGGGTATCAGCAAATACTACAGGCTGTCTTTTGTCCGATATAGAAGTGCTTAAAGCTGTACTCATATTTTTCACTGCAGCTTCTTCAATCTGTAAATAATGATATTAAATCATACTAAAAATAACTTAATTTCATTCTATACTTTGGTAGACAAATATTGACAGAAACATCTAATGCCTTCTTCATGCATTCCCAGCAATGGAAATATTTTAAAAAACCTCTCAATTGTACCCAAATCCACATTCCTGATTGCTTCATCAAATCTATGCTGGACAATTGCTTGCAACTGTGAAGCAGCATCTTTCAACGTGAGAACAGCTTTTTGAATACCTGAAGCTTTCTCAACATCTGCTGCAGTTTTTGTCAGCAGGTTTTGATCAATTGATAAAAATCTGTGAATGTGGCCGGCACCAGTTTCATAATCTTCATCATTTATAGCTTTTTGAACACCTTGAGCACATAATTCCAAATCAATTAAATCGGATACTCTCTTTTGGCATTCCTCAATTCTACCCTAGGAGGTATAATAAAAAAAAACAATATATCATATAATTGATTGATTGTTGATTACTCACCCGAGCAGTGTCTAATGTTTTTATTTCAGCACTAATTTTATCTGAAGATGCACTTATATTTTTAATCGTACCCACCAAATTATCTGCTTCATCATTTATCATTCTCAAGGTAGGCAATATTTTAATTAGGCCCTTTATTTTATCATCAACATATACTTTCTGAGCAGAAAGACTGTTCAAATTTAGACGTGAATCATCCTATAACATAGAAAATAATTTGTTATTACATTTTTGAAAATATTTTCTATTACTTTTAATTTGGTGATTCTCTCAAGTTCAGCTTGTAATTCCTCAGGTGAGGCGGTCTGTGCCCATTTCATTTTATCTTCCAAATCCATCGCCAATAGTTTAATATTTCATTATTCTTTAATTAAACTGTTGTATTTTCAAAGGTTATGTGAAACGTCATCAGAATTTGAGTTCGATGCTGTGAACAGCTGATTGTCATTACATGTATGTCAATGTTTGAATTTAAAATTTAAATTAATGCATGTGACAAAGTTTATATAAAATATAAATAATGACCAGGATGGGCATTAAGTACAGAA
>JAFMTC010001353.1:113003-126278 GCA_018845635.1 Nicrophorus orbicollis
TGAATTTTTGACGTTAATTTTGTACTGACACAAATTTATATGAATTTATTTCTATTTTTTAAGTAGGGGATGGCATTACATTATTACAGAATAAAAGTTATTTTGATCGAGGGATTAAATGAATATTCATTGATGATCATATCTTAAAAGAGGAATTGTGGTCATCATGAAATCTTAAATATAATTATTGATAATTATTATGTATTTCATTATAGTGGAACCTCGTAACGAGCGATATTTTGCATAACTAATGACGTGAGAATATAAGACATGTATAGACAAAATATGTGTGTTTTTGAATATATTATCCACCTTCTATTATCCACTCTTCTTTGTTTATAGCAGACGATACTTTAAAATTTTTATTTATGTTTGGTGTTAAAGAAAAGTAATTATTTTTGTGTGTCCAACTAATATTATAGTATATAAACAAACAAGGAGCTAGAGCGCATTAACTATGATATGGATGAGTTTATGGAAGATCATGGTAAAGAGTTGAGGTGATTCTAACGACCTATCAACTTATGAAGTTGAAGTCTTACAAAAGTTGATCAGAGGAGGAAGAGGTAGCAGAAAAGCAACAATTTTCCTGCGCAATAAAAGAAATTGTGAAATTACGGGAAACTTCCTTTAAACATTAATAAAGAATGTACCTTAATGTGGCTATGCGCTATTTTTTTATGACACTATTATTTTACATTATTCTATTGTGAAAGTTGTTTTACTATACAAGTAAAAATGCGAAAATTCTGGTCGATATATGGTCGTTAACTGTATAGTAATAATATATTATATATATATTAGTATATTTCTTTTAAATTACTTTAAATAATTTCAATTGGTTCATGGTATATTATGGTATATTTTTTATAGGTAAAAATGAGAACCGGGACAATCTCAGCAAAAAGAAGATAAAAATGTATTCAAATAGTTTATTTTTAAATTATAAATAATTTTGCTTTGATGGCTATCGGGGAGTAAATGATCTAAAACTTTTCGTCGATGATATTCTGAACATTGGAATCATTCTTTTTGACACCATCTGGGAAAACGCGTACATCAATTGCAGATTGTATTTTGGGAAATATAATGTCCGGTGAATTTTTAGTAGTGTCGAACTGCAACATGCAAATTAGATCAACGTTACGTAATTGATAGGTAACATACTTTCTCAATCTTAGCGCTGTACTTTTTTATTCCCTGTGCCAGATGCTTATTGTACAAAGCAATTTCTTCCTTGACATCGAATTTGGTGCTATCGGCTTTGAATAGAGACCTGCTGACCATTGTTGGTACCTTGCACGTCAAATAAATGATCACGTCTACATCACAAGCTTCCTTTATGAACATATCTGCCTGATTGGCGTTTCTTGGAAACCCATTTAACACGAATCCATTCGCCCATGTAGTTCTCGAGAGTATCTCCTCCTTGATGATGTCAATAACTATTGTCTAAAGCAAACTTGATAATGTTCCTTAATCCTTAAACAATAGCATATTTTACGAACATCCGGTATTAGTTTATTCTTCTTCAGGTAGTTCTCCTTGATGACCCTTCCTCGATCCGTCTCGTTGCTGGCATGCTGCTTCAGCAAAGAAGATATTTTTAAGACATCAAAACTGTAGAAGTCTTCTAGTATCGCCGCCTGAGTGTCCCTTCCAGTCCCTGGAGCACCGATCAACCAGATTATCGGATGCTTCGCCTCGACCAGCGGCGTCATATCATAACAGAGCCGCTGCATTTCCGGCACCTAAACGGCATTTCGTATAGATTGTGAACTTTACATTACAATCTACAAATTTACAAAATTTTCTCGACTCCCCGAGCAGCCCATCGTAATTTTGACAGTCAAAATAAAATTAAATAAATTTTCAGAAAGAAATAGTAGGTGGCATTATCCTTCAAAAAAAATACAGAACTGAAAAAATTGTAAATTCAATATTTATATGATGATTGAGACACATGATAAATATTAATAATATTTAAGGAATATTTAATAAAATAATAAAACATAATTGATTAATACATTACAACTCTTTTATTTATATATATATATATTTCCTCCAATTTACAAGAATATAATTAATTAATAAGGGGCACAGAGATTTTGGTTTTTAGTAATATCAACACATTCAGTCAAAGTAAATGAACGATTGTGCATTTCATTTGGTTCTTCTACAATATCCCGTCTAATATCATATACATATATATCTACTGACTAGTACAAATCTATAAGATTTCCTTTGTGCAGAACATAATTATTGTTTCATCTCACTTTTACATTTTCACTTAAGAATTAGTGATTTTTGGGGGATTTAATACGAAAATAAACATGCACTAATAGTTTTCTTTTGGTCTAGAAACTTTTGGAATGTACAATAAACATTTGACGAGGAACAACATTCTTAAATATATTCAATTATTCTATAACTGCTCGTAAAGATATACTTTTTTCACATATCATTTAATTATACATATATAATATTGGATCTGTTTAATAATTCTCCTAGCTAATGTAATTAATTATATGAATTAGTTTTGAAGGCTATCTTTTCTCGATTTAAAAACATTTTCATTGAGCTAACAACTTGAAAAGAATAGAAAAATAATAAGTTTAAGTGCGAAAATATATAATTTGCAATTACAATAGACTTCGATCGAGTAAATTTTGATTGTCAAATGTTGTTTAATATTCACTGGTTTAAGCAGATTTACTTGGTTTTGCCTAGAAGAAAGTTATTGTTGTAATTTGTTGATTTAATTTGCAAAAATTGTAAATGTATTGCTTATAATTGTCAATTTATATATTTTTGCACGAAAAGCAATCAGATTTGAAATGACCTAAACATTATATTTCAAAGGTTGAAAGCACTTTAAGTAAGTGTTCGAAAAGGAAAGCTCGTAACAGTAGCGAAACAAATAACTTGTTTAGTCTTTCGAGTTTGGCTACAAATTAGATGATTAAGCGGCATGAATTAGATATCTCATGTTGTTTCTATTAAATTCTTGAACTTTTAAATGTTTGAAAATTGTGTGCATAATAAACTGTTATTTTGAAGAAGTAGTGGTGCTCTCATATATTAATTCAGATTAAATTAATGGCAGCACTAGCATGTTTCCTCTTTGTTGTATGATGTATGATTTAGGTACGTCCACATTTGATAAAAGATATATTGTCCTATATTTACTAAATATATTGGCGACTATGTTTTCGCACAAGATCATTTCCCGAAGAGTTTGTGTTTGTTTAATAGTGTGATCAAAAACGAAACTTTAAATAATAACCGTGTTGACAATATTACGTATTCACATTTATTAAGAAGTAAAAGAAAAAAATGATATAAATAAAAGCAGATGAACAGTGTTTATATACATGGTAATCATCAGAGATTCAAATTTATAAATAGAAATAAAAAATGTATTGCGAAATTACTTGTAAGAACTTAATTACGACTATTGATCAATTTTCTTGTTTTTCATTTTTCTTTCGTTCAGTAAATAAAGGACAAATTCTGTTAATTAAATATTATTAAACAATTCTCTACATAAATACCGGAGATAAATTCAATGTCAAATTTTGCAGATGTTTGTTCCTGATGGCGCTGCGGTTCGCTTGAGCAGACTTGATTATTTGTGAGACCATCATTTTGCAATCCTGACAGACTAACATTTGAGAGCTTCGAAGTTTGTCTACCACATTGCCGGTTTTGCCAACCGCGTTGGCTTTAGACCGGAAACGGTCCAGGGAGCTACCAGGTCTGGAAGTGCAGGGACTCGCCTGGGGACTAGAATCTGTAAGTTTCGAGCGCGCCGCGAAAGGAACGCTGTATTCGTCCTCTGGCGTTGCCATGATGCTTGGGCTGAGGAGCACCACTGGCACGCTGGAAAAATGCTCCATTGGTATATTCATTTTGGAGCAGCACTTTGAGCACACCGTGCGTTTGCAGAGGGTGCACCTGTGTCCCCACGGTCCCAATATCCCGAAACGCGTCTTCAAACACAGGAAACAAACTTTGCGGTTCTCAACGTCCCCGCGCACGTGCCGCTCTACTGGAAGAGTCTCTAGCTCGGCTTTCGTAAGCACCATACGTATGTGGACGATCTCCTGCAGAGTTAAGGACAATCGATCGTCCAGACTCACCACTTCGTGCCAGGGTTTCGTCGCGTCTTGTAAAGCTCGCGCGATCTGAGGGTCCAGGGGGACCGGTTCCGCGTCGGAACTTGCACAGGACTGCCTGGAGCCTGGCCTTGATTGTGGCACCGACTGACTGCCAATATTAGGTTCCAAAGACAAAATGCCCAACGTATGTCTCCGACCGTGCCTCGGCTGGCAGTCCAGCGCCAGATCGTACGCGTCCAAATTACTCGTCTGCATCTGTTCCTCTTGCTGCCACAGACCCGATTCGGAAGTGTCCGAATCTTCGTCGTCGTCATCCAACTGTGAAAAGTCTATTTTGATTAGCCTCTTCGGGGTGTTAACGTGGGTGTCGTCTCTCGGTTGCTTCTTCGTCGGTGATAATGACGGCAGCTGAGTCTGTCTCAATTTTCTACCCTTTCTTATTGAATTCATCAGCTGCTCTCTAGGCGTGTACGTCGACTGCCTTGGCGGAAGCTTTCTATCCGACACCTTCTTCAAAGGAGGTCGAGATCTAATGAACTCTAATATAACTGCGTGTGCGTCTTTCGTTACTTTCGGTACATCACCATTTATCTGAAAGGTTTAATATAATTATGAAATAGCTTCATACGAATTCCTTTAACCAATAAAACATTACCATAATTTTCTTCAATGTGTAGCGGCAAGACCTGATGTCCTTCATAAGAATTTCATAGGGAGTCAGTTCGTATTCGATTGGCGCCTTGTTAAAGTGTACCTTTTTCAGTTTAACGCCCTGCCTGAGTTCAGCGATGACCTGAACCCAAAAGCGCGCCCAATCCGCGAACTGCAACTGATCTAAATCCCTTCTAGAGGAGTTGCCCTCGCACACCAAATTACCCTGCGCGACAGTTTCTAGAAAAGTCGCCAGTTCAAGCGCCTCGGCCACCAGCGCCCTCACCACCGCTCGGTAGTGCGATTCCGCCTGATATTTTGTTAAATTCTCTAAATGTCTGTCGCACCTGAAACACATATAATATTGAATGAGAACCACAAGAACCATTCAGAAAATCTGCAATCGCGCAATGTCACTATAAACTTGAATGTGATCAGGAACTGTTTTTCCGCGTGACAAATCACCCCGCTTGGGATTTCCATTTGCATTTTCCTGCTCAGTAAATATAGAAACCGAGGTATCTATCCTTAAAATATCAAGAGATCGATAGTTGGCAGAAAGGTTAATTGATATACTATTAATATCGCTACAATATGCTCGAACCCTTAATCAAATTTACTTAGTTTACCATTAATTAATATTTGTGTAACGAAATTCACTGTTTACCTTTGCAATACCTGTTGTAATGTCATGTGAGCACTTTCTTCGGAATCTCTTTCGATGCCTTCATCATCCGTCTCATTGTGTACACTTCTCTCTTCCGATATCATATCACTAATCAACTCCTCCAGATCCTGGCTGATCGTCCTCTCTTCTCCATTATTACTTCCTTGATCTGCAACGCAAACGAACGTATTTTGTATAATTACATAATTTGAGCATTTAAATATTAACTAAATATACGATATGTGTACAGAGTTAACCAGGACAGAACACTAAAGAGAGTGAAACATATTATAAACTCATTTCCTTATGTAAGTAGCGAAGCATCTACATACATTCGAATATGTTGCGTAATTTGAAATTAAAAAAAGAATAAACAATTTGAAATATAATAATTGCAATTAATTTCAATCACAGCGTAATTCGTATAGGATTTATAATAACAGGATTTATTTTACTGCAATTAATTAAATTACAGATATGTTTACTATTCACACGGGACCTTCAGACTTTGTATTTACATATATATTTATACCCACGTGTCCTGCTAACAAGTCCTTTGTTTTATTTTAGACACTGCCACATTATTTATTTTATAATTAACAACTTACGAATAACAAACAAAAGCAGATCTACAAAAATGTACAATGTTATTACTATCAAAACATATTTATAAAGGATTTACAACTTTACAACTAATTAAATGTTGCATTACTTGTTTTGTCATTAAATATACAACATTTCTATTTTAAAATTAAAAATAATCTAATTTTTCTTTCACTATAATCAAATATTTTTGTTATTGCAACTACCTACAACGACCGTTTTGATGATTCTAAAACTGAAATGTTAAAACTAACAAGACATGGTCTATTTCAAATTACTACAATATCAATATCAGAGGAAAAGAAAGATACAACGAGATCAATAATATAACTGCTTTTGAAAGACATTAAATCATGAAAACAACTTTGGGAACAAAGCCAAACCATATATAATATACTATTAAGTAATGGTAGTATTTGAATTTCTGAGGTTCACTTGAATTTTTTTTTTATTAGATTATATTAATTCACAAATTAATTTTTGGAACATTCTAAAAGGACAATATAAATAATAATAATATGAAAACTCTATTCACATACACTAAGTAGTTGTACTTAAATCAATCAACATTTGTACCAAAATGTGTACGTTATTTATTAAATGATCATTAATCAGTGCCGCTCTTTAAAAAAAATCACAAGATTTATTCTTAACTAACTAGTAACATTCTATAATAATATAAGCAAATAATACTTATAGTTCTATAGAATGTGTATAGTTATATTTATTTAACTCTAGATCTATAAATTCACTTTAATATCATCCTTGGTATATTTTTTTTAATGTAAAGTAATATAAAATAGAAGAGTCTATATTCAATTGTGGATCATAAATATGTTTTTTTTTTCTATTTTCATCTTCAATTCATTTAATTGCATTTTCAGTATCTTTAGTATTGACATATAATTCAGTTTGGTTGAAAATGAATCAGTTGTAATAATCTTTTATAAACTTACTTTTTGTTGATTTGAAATATCTTTTTTGCTTCAACTTTTGTTCTATTTTGGTAGCTACATACATATTCTTTCAATGGAAAGCATTTTTAAGCAATGGTCATAAAAAATAGTTATATAAAAAGTAAATATTTGGAGAAATCACCAACCTTACCTAATTAACGTCTATTTGTAATTCACGCAAAACAAATTAAATTCAGTATGTCTATGATATACGAAAATGATCAAATAACACGAGCGCAGATAAAATCAAGAGCATATTCATCAGTTATAATTAGAAAAGTTAGAACTCGTAGGCAATTTAGTTTATTGTACGGTTTTCATTAAGTCACAAATAATGGAACAACTATTTAGAAATATTATTGTGACGATCGTCCGCATCAGTAAATTAGTCAATAGTAGCTCTTTCATTAAATAATATGTGTTTGCTTATGCGGAGAAGGAATAAACATAATAAAATATGTATGAGAATATACAAATTTACTATATACACAACGGATGATGTTTATAAACTTAGATTTTTGGAACTTGCCACTGATTGTATACATTCATTCAAAGATTGTAGTATCCAATATATTATATTGCACTACTGGTTCACATGAGCAAATAATTAACAAATATTAACAGAATTAAAGTTTACAAAATAGTTAATAAAGTAGCAGTTTCTTAACATTTGTTTTGAAGGCTCATGTAGTCAGCATCTAAATTAATATTTAGATAACGTTATCTATGAGAAATTCAGATATTTACAAAGATGACACAATGAAAAACTTGTTTAAAAGAGGAAACAAAATTTTAGACTTTTTAAGTATTCATGGGAATTAGTCTACTTCAATTTGTTACATTGTAAATATGATCAATCACAATGCAATAAATATATATTTTGTCGATTAGAGAAAAGCTAAATAGACAGGTTTATTGTTTAACATTGACGTCAATGCAACAAAAGTAAACATTTCATTTGTCAAATTTAATGTATGGAAATTTCAGGTTATTAGGTTTCCAGTTGCATGAAATCACAAAATAAACAATTAAACTTAAATAATACTAGTCGGTTATAACAATAATAACAACATCTTTTATAATAGCTATAAATAAAGTGCAATTAAAGCTAAGTGATAAACTCTGTAAAGAACAAAGGTAGGTGGCCTTAGTACAAGTGGACTTTTCAATTAAATTCTGTAATTATGTATGCCTTTATAGCCGTATAATTGCGTGATAAGCATTGCCAGAAGTAAATGAATATCACAAATACATTTTCCTTATCGGTGTGAAAGAATATATTTATACTGTTTTGATGCGATGACTTCATCGAAAATATAAGAACTACCGCTTTTTCTTTTTCTAGTGAATGACAAAATGAAATTGTACTAATAATCATGTTTGTACACGGCATGTGATAAACAGCATTGTTATCGCAATCCAAGGATCGCCGCTCTCTAAAGAAGCGTTTCAATATCCATTGAAAGATTATCATGATCTTAGGTTGAGAACTGCTACACTAAAGTATTCACCAAATGAAGAACCGAAATTTCATGAATGGTTTAGAAAGTTTGTCAGTTTATTTATATCAGCGTTTTCTAAACTGTGATGCGCCGACTAGTCTAAGGGGAGGTTCGAATATTAGTCACAGTGAGCAATTTTCCAAATGACTGAAAAAGTTTTATTATTTTATGAAAGATGGGGTGAGGGGAGGCGTTAAGTGATTAAATATTTTTAAGGGAGGTGTAGTAACATCTAGTTTGGAAACGGCTGATTTATATGAAGTTCTTGTAAATTTCCTCACATTCGTTATTGACTTTGTTAATAAACATATTCAATGCGTAATGAAAGTATCGTTTTTTTGTGTATGCTTTCAATAGTTATTACATTGCTTGTTTTGATTGCGCAAGTGTTAAATTATCGTAAATGCTTTCGATAAAAATAAATTACTTCATAACTATAAATCGCCGCATGATTAATATATGAAATCGTATAAACATATTTTAGGTCATCTGTTACTATCAAAAAAAAAAGGTTGAACGTTAAATGTCGGAGAAATTACATTCAACAAAAAATAGAGTTTTTTTTAATGCATGGATACAACAAAGCAAACATGTTCAACGTGAATCATTAAAGTGGGATGAATTCCTGGAGAAATTTTATACCAAGGACATTTTCGTATAAAGCAGAATGCGTCGGAGGACGTTCATTAACTCCTCGAAATATGCAAACATTGTTCCCTTGAGAACGGGACGTTACATTTACCGGAGCACACTCTGGGTTTAAAAATGTACAGGTTCGCTAGCAGTTAATTAGCTTAAGCATACAACATGCACTATATCAAGGGGTCGGCAACCGTTATTGGGATGAAGAGATAATTTAATCATGCAGAGAGCCGAATGCGGCTCTAGAGCCTATTCTCTATTTGAATACATCTATTTATTAACATCCACATTCAACGTTATATTCAAAGCGCCTTATTTTTCATTTCATTATAAAATCGGAATTATACTATAATTCTATTAACAATAAAATGCCTACAAATTATATTAATATATACTAAAGTTAGTTAATAAAAACACAAATAATAATGTAAATTGCATTCCTTTTGCCATTCAACTTTATATATTACTACAAATATTATACAGCAAGACCGTTTAACGCCGTTTAGTGCTGTTTCGGTTTAAGGCGGTTTAATCGGAATAGTGGAATTCTCCGAAAATTGCATTCAGAGTTGGGTTTCTCGGCATTCAAAGTAATTTATCTGCATTGCTTCTTTCAGGCGATGTTACACATTACGTATTTTTATTGTTTCAAACATTTGTTGTCGTTATTGTAATTATACATTTATGTTATACAATGATCTAGTTACATATATTATAATTGTTAGTTTTTATTATGTGTGATAATAAAGAACACAAAAATATAGACAATATTCTGAAGAGCAAATAGAAATTTCAATAGCATTTCTAATACCATTTTAACCACTATAACAGAAAATAATAATCGATTGATAGGACTTCAAAGGCAAAATGGGGTGTCATGGATGACTTATCCACTTATCGACAATGTCTTGAAGAGCGCAAAAGAAAAACACAAATAACATAATATACCGGAGGTGGCCAAGCTCCTTGATAGTCCGAGCCATTTTTCAAAATTTGATTTTTTTTACGTATTTAAAAGGGATGCAAAAAAAGTTATTAAAATAATAGCACAGAAATGAAAAGGGTACATTTAGCAAATAGTTATTCAAAGAGCCGCATGTGGCTCGCGAGCCGCAGATTTCCCCGCTGTTATATATGTTGATAAAACGGTAGAAAATCTCGTTTAAAGCTGTTCATATAATGATATACTTTAATGGAACGCGTTAAGCTGGGTCTTACTATACTTGCATTCCAAGAACAGAAATAGCAAATAAAACATCAAGAAATTTCAGGAAGTAATCACAGGCTTATTTGAGAAATATGAAGCACCATAGATAAGCGAGTTCAACATCTGGAACGGTTTAAGAGTTATAATTTTCTTTCAATGAGATTTTAAGTAAATATTATTATATATACTTTAGTTCATTAATAAATCTTTTAATAAACAGTGATGGGTATGAATGACAATATGGTACAATTTTCGTCGAATAATCGTTTGTAATGAATCTAGCAAACGCCTATTTCTAGTTATTAAACTGCAATTAATATAACGAAAACGAAAAAAAATACATTCATTAGAAAGAGTTTAATAATAATAATTTAGAAACGAGGAATTCAAAAGGAGTTACTTATGCAATTAATTCTACTATCTCTCTTTTGTAATTGGTAAAAGTATATGGTATGTTAATAAAAAAAGTAAATAGTATTATCACGGAACAATAAAGCTCAGGTCACATGTAAGTTTATAAATTCGCTCAGCATTGACAGTAAGTTGCAGGTACCTAAAATAGGTTGAAAAAAAAATAGGGAAGTTCTACGAAGTTCTACGAATATTACTTTCACTCAATACCTGTGTATCATATATTTAAATCTCCAAGAATTAACATAAAAGGATATTCTGTTGAACCAGTGATCACCGATTTTTCGGGATTCACCCTTTAAAAAAGTCAACAATAACATATAGTACAGAATAATAGTCACGTTCAGATTTTTTATTGAAAGGGTCTAAGCCCAAATGACAGGAAATTTTCGAAATTTATATGGCTTAGAAGAGACATGGTTCCGAAATATATAAATAAAAATAAGTTTTTTTTTGGCAAATTTTGAGATATTCAAAAGGCAATCAAAATTTTTAAGTACGAAATTTCCGTTAAATATTATATATTCTTAGAATAAATACGTTTTAAACATTCGTTATATGTATTTTATATTTAACTATATTTTATAAATATATAATAGGAAATTCGTCTATATACAGGAATAAATAACTATGTATATATTATTATAATATTTATGTTTAACTGAGAATATAAAAATTATCCAAAGAAAAACATTTGATTAAATATTGCAAATAAAAAGAACAATTGATATTGAACATTGTGATCATAAATAACATAGGACAATATTACAAAATTGAAACAGTGATAAATAAACCAATATGTATACTTATTTAATCTCAAATTTTCCAACTTAAAATGATATGTCGTATCTCTCTGGACGACTAGACATGTAAGAATCAATATTTAAAAACATCAATTAACTTTAATAGTTTCTTTCATATATTTTTGAATCCTAATTGTTAAGAAATATCTATTATCTTTACATAGTAAAATGTATTAGTGGTAATAATTTTGTTTTAATTAGTAATAAAACATTTTTTAACTGTTTTTACAGTTCTAAGAATGAAAGTGACCATCCTTAAATGCATTGAAAGGACATAACTTAATAGATTATACTGAAATTTGTGAACATATGGATCTGTCAAATAATTCAAGCAATATATATGATAATTACTGGGTAATTATACTTTTGCGAAGCATTTTCTTTTATATTAATAGATTAATTTATTGATTTGGATAGTTCGGTAAAATAAATAATAGATTTGTCTGTATACTCATTATTTACGTAAAGTTTGAACTTATTATATAAGTTTAAAAATAGAAAGGAAACAGATGGGTGCGATGATGTCGATAGTAATAATAGTTTTATAGCTTTAATTAGATGTTATTCGAACAGTTATAATTACTTTCGAGCAGTTAAATCTGGTCGTGAATATGTTCTTTCGCATCGGGGAATTATGCAGATGAGCGCTGACGCATATCAAGAAGAATCTCAAAAGCTATCGAAAATAATACTAAACAAAAAGAAAATACGCATAATTGTTTTGGTTGCAGTTGCTCCACTTTTTGTTTGTAATCAATAGATGCAAACGGTCTGCGCGCTTTCATTGAAGAATTCGGAAAGTGCTTGCAACATCAATATACATACACATATAATTTCTTATTATTTACCATGCAATTAAGTTGGCATGTAATTAGAAAGTTCATTAAGTACTTACCCAACGCATTGTATATCACAAGTCCGAGTCCAGTGATAATTTCCTGCTGATTGGCGGTCTTTCGCTGCTGATCACCTTTGATGTTGACACTGGTGTTGGGGTGTACGTTGCCATCGGTTTGCAGGAAAACCTGGCTTACATCATTGACCAGATGACAGGACGAGGGGTTGTTTTTCAGGACTTCGATGAAGAACTTGGTGCATTTGTAACACAATGCCCACGCATGTTCTTCCCTTATCGAGGAGTTAAAGGAGCTCAGGATGTCCTGCAGCGAGACGCTGCCGTCCGAGTTTATGTTGCACTTGCCTTTCGGCACTGCACCGTTCGTTGACATTCTGTATCTTCTGCTGGATGGGATGGCTGCCAGACTGGCTGGATTACATACTCATCCGGACACTTTGTAATGCATTTCTCTAACCTATATATTGATCGCACCAATATTCCTCCTGTTAAATTGTATACACACGCACAAAAGTTTGAATCTTTTGCCGCAGACTACATACGTACAGGCTGCACTCCACCACACTACTAACCTTGAGTGCGAAGCGGCTTGGTATAAAATCCATAACTTGACGCATGACTGGTGTTTAAATACAAAACTTCGGTGTCAAATTCTCGCTGGGATATCCCCACAAATTTAAGTAGAAAAGACATAAAAGCTCGAGCGACTTCATGAACTAATGATTTAATTTAATGACTTAACTTCTAAACAGAATATTAATATTCTCTGTTAATTTTATAATCAAACATCATCTAATAAAGCAGGATCGACATCAACTTTTTCAGGACCAATTTCAAAAAATGCGCGGAACAAAAA
>JAFMTC010001353.1:128278-143334 GCA_018845635.1 Nicrophorus orbicollis
CTACAGGAAATTAGAAGGATGTACGATAAAAACAAATAGAAAGCTTTATTAAAGTTGTTTTAGAAACATTTGAACAAATTATTTTTTAAAACCTGATAAATAAATAAATGCATTGTGGAATTAATTCAACTTGGTTTTGGCAAATTCTTCTGCCAAACTAAGAATTTCGTTCAGTTTTGAAGCGTTTGTTCCTGAAGCTTGAGCGGAATCCGGTTTACCACCACCTTTTCCTCCCATAACTGGCGAAACTGATGCTACCCATTCGTTGGCTTTCAATCCCTTTTCTTGAGCAGACTTTGGTACCGCTGAAAGGCAGAATATTTTACCGGAGTCTGGATCAACACTGAAGAATATAGCGGATGTTTCTGGACTTAATGTTTTCACTTGCTTCAATGCAGAATCCAGAGCCTTGGTATTTGAAAAAGCTTTCAGTTCTTTAACCAAAATCGGTTGATTTGGTTTTTCGGTTACAAGCTGCTTAATTTCATCTACAACTTTATTGGCAATAGCAGCTTTGCCTGCTCTTTCTTTGTCGTCTAAGGCTTTTTTCAAGTTCTTCAGTTCGTTTCTTAACTCATCTTTTCTCCAGTACGGAATAACAGCGTGTGAAATTTCCTCAGTCAATTCGACGATTTTCTTCACGTACTCTTTCGACTTTGAGCCAGATTTGTCAGCATTGATCAAATTGTTAATTTCCTTTACACTGGTTTCCAGTAATTCGTTCTTTTTCAAAGCTTTTGCAGCCTCAGGTCCAGTCAAAGCGACGATTCTTCGGATACCCTTAGCGATGGCCTCTTCGCTTGCAATGACAAAATCACCAATATGACCTGCATATCTCAAATGAGTTCCTCCGCAAAACTCGATGGACGTATTTTCTCCAGCTGGACCGAAAGGATCACTTTCCAGTTTCTCGACTGGTGTACCGATGGAAACAATCCTGACAGGATCTGGGTAAGTTTCCTCAAAGACGGCCCGAAGTCCTTTAATAGTTTTAGCAACACCCAGGTTCGATTCTTTAGCGAATACCTCGTCGTTCTTGGAAATCAATTCGTTCGAGCTAATTTCAGTCTTTTTCACTTGATCAATTGTCAAGGCACCTTTATTAGTGAAATCAAAACGCAAACGATCTGGAGCTACCAATGATCCTCTTTGGTCCGCCTCGGTACCCAAAACTTTACGCAGCGCATAATTCAGTACATGAGTTCCTATAAAACATAAATTATTACGATATAGATTGAATAAATATGTTCATATACATTTACCAGTATGGTTATTCATAACTAAACGCCTCCTGGATTTATCAAGATTCAACGACAACTTATCTCCTACTTTAAGCGTCCCCTCAACGCTGCCGATGTGCATAATATAACCGCCACGGACCTGTACATTCTTAACAGAAAACTCGACACTTTCATCTCCGATTTTAACCATGTAACCGGTGTCGTAAATTTGACCACCCTGCTCGGCATAGAAACAAGTTTTGTCCAAAATTATTCCACATTCCTGACCAGTACCGACTTCGTTCTGGAATTGCTTGTTATAGCGAATGGAAATAATGGAAGCTTCGCATGGGGCAAAGCTATATTCCGCATTCAAATCATTGCTAACTGTATAATTAAATTTTGGAGAATCATCAGTAGGTGGAATACCCTTGTTCTGCATATTAGTGATAGCGTGTACGTCCAAGTTGATAGTATCTTCCACTCCTGTGCCTTTGCCCTTTAGAGAAAATTCAAATCGTTAAAGTATTGTTTAAACTGATCCATCAATTATTTTACCTGTGAGGCAAGTTGAGCTTGTTTCTTAGATTCTTCATAAGCGTCCATATCAACATTCAAACCCTTCTCTTCAGCCATAAGCTGGGTTAAATCAACAGGAAAACCATATGTATCATAGAGTCTCCAAGCAACATCTCCTGGCAAAGTTTTACTATCTCCCAATTTTCCAATAGTTCTGTTCAACAAATTCCTGCCTCTTAATAGCGTTTTTAAGAATTGTTCCTCTTCTTCATTAATTGTATCCATGATGCTTTGAGGATCCTTCTTCACTTCAGGGAATGTGTCACCTAGGATTTCAACGACAGTATTTACTAATGTAGCAAAGAATCCAGGCTTTGCATTAAGTTTTTCAGTAGCGTAGCGGACGGCACGTCTCAAGATACGTCTTAAGACATATCTAAAAAACGAATTAATCAATTTTTTAATTAGGTACAAAGAGTATAATAAAAATTACCCTCTTCCAGTATTATCTGGATTTCCTCCATCACTTAAAGCAATAGTTAAGGTCCTAGCATGATCAGCCAATACTCTGTAAGCCATATCCACACCATCGACATCTTCATCGCCAACACGGCCTTGGTATGCTGGAGCGCCGGTTCCCTTTTGAATGGCTTCAAAGAGGGGGCCAAACAGATCTGTGTCATAGTTTGATCTTTTGTTCTGAATCACAGAAACCAATCTTTCCAAGCCTAAACCACAATCAATATGTTTTTTGGGCAAAGATTTTAAACTGCCATCAGTTTCCCTGTTAAATTGGATGAATACCAAATTCCAAATCTCCAGTACATCTGGATCATCCATGTTTACAAGATGAGGCACTTCTCTGTTTCCTATGCGATCAAAATGCAACTCTGAACATGGTCCACATGGACCTGTTTCACCCATCTCCCAGAAGTTATCCTTCATGTTTCCAGGCAAGACATGACTGGGCTTAATTCCTAAATCAATCCAGATTTGTTTGCATTCATCATCTGGCTTCAAACCAGATTTCTCATCACCACCAAAATATGTTACATATAACCTATCACTAGGCAGTTTGAATACCTCAGTTAGCATTTCCCAGGCCCAAGCACAAATTTCTTTTTTGAAATAATCTCCGAAAGACCAATTTCCTAACATTTCAAAGAATGTGTGATGGTATACATCCTTGCCTACATCATCTAGGTCATTGTGCTTGCCACCAGCCCTGATGCATTTCTGTGTATTTACAGCTCTCACCCATTTGGACATGTCACTGTTTGGATCAACAGTACCCAAGAATATAGGTTTGAATTGATTCATACCAGCATTGGCAAAGAGCAAAGTGGGATCATCCAATGGAATGGTGGATGAGGAATGCACATATTCATGCTTCTTATTCTTGAAGAAATCAATGAAACCCGAACGGATCTCCTTTGCAGTCATTTGGGAATTCATGTTGATTATTAGTTAATCTGGAAGCAAAATCAAAGTATAAATATAGAATAAAGTAATTCAGTTGCTTGATTAAAACACACCACCATATGGAATAAGCGTTTAATTTAAACTGTTTTCGATATATTTATTTGATGATATGGACAAATTTAGGAATTTCTTATTGGATTTATCAGATTTACCGGCTAACCTTTGATCGATAGAAGCAATGCAGCAATTAGATTCCAAATTGTGCAATTCGCCACATGTGAAGCTCGCTGTCAGAAGAATGAATGGAATAGACGTGGTTGCTGTTGCACCGCTTAGGTTAGGTGCACTATATAGAAAGTATAAAATGTATCCTACTCCAATTGAAATCCAATTCAGAGCAGCATTACCAGATTTGGTGAAAGTAGTCTTGTAGAAAGATCACAAAAATATATATGTGAATAATCTTTGTGAAATGATTTAAATCTTATAACTACATAAAAAATAATTGTTTGATGTATGACATAAATAAACAATAATCGCAATAAAAATACTATAAAATTAACACAATTTCCAGTCATTCCATATATTGTGTTTAAAATTATTACTTCCATATCTCAAAAAATCCCAAAACTCATTCATTCAATATGAATTTACAATTGTATATTAAAAATTAAGTAATAATTTCATGAAAAACTCATTAATAGTAGAAGCTTTTATAAATGTAGCATGAAAGTATTTTCAAAATACAATAAATTGAAAAAAAAATCACTAGTAGAAAAATTGTTGTCACTTGAACATGTGTTTCTGATCCAGTAATTAAAATATATTATAAACCTGAAAATTAATTGCATAATTAAAGGAACCAGTGTAATAATCTTAAATTGTTTGAATTATACTTATATTTAAGAGACTCACTGTATTAATATAACAACCATAATAAAATAAAGAAATTAAACATAATAAATCGCATTTAAAATATCATTTGCTATTCTGATCTACCTTCAGATCTTTGAATTTCTGGCCCAAGAGTTTCATCACGTCCTTGTTTTTCATGTTATCAGTTTTATACTTAGAATAGTTTTCTTTAACAAATAGTGCGAATCCGTTCGGTTGCTTTTTAACGCTAGGTACAGATTTCGTCTCCCCGTTTTTAGTAGTTTTATTTATAAGGACCTCAAATTTTCCGTAGCAGTGTCCACAGCGTTTCCTCTCCAAATCCAACGATTTGGAATGTCGACCAAAACTTTATAAAAACAAAGCAATTAGAACTGATCGCATTTAATAAATCGCCGACCTTACCTGTAACCGCAACCAATGCACTTGTATGTGTACTTAGTGTTTATAGTATAATCGTGGCATCTCTTGATAGCTGGTAATTCAGGAAAGGTACGCATAGCTTTGCATGCCCTAAAATCTAGAGTTATAATAGGAATCCATTGACGTGCATTCGATTGTAGTACCATGACTTCCAGAAGGGCCCATGTCCATCAGAAACTTCGTTCACTATCCATGTCGCCGCATGGCATAACTCGTGAACGAATGTGTCTCGTAGCCTATCAGCAGAGTCCAATATTTTTGTAGATAATTTAAATCTAACTTTTCTTTCAATATTTCCGTTCTTGTGAGTGATTTTTCTGCAAACACAAAATCCAGCTGTGCCGGTCATCCGATCACTCCATTCGATCGGTGAATCTTCCGATATGGCATTCCCAAATATTTTTTCATTGTACAATTTAAAAAGTTTCTGGAGCAATTGATCTTTATAAGTCTTGTAATTATTCCTGAAAATTCTCGCCGATGCATCGCATCGACTGTCTGGAACACTTTTGGATAAAGAAGCCAGAAAACTGGCTGGTCCTATTTGTGACGCTTTCGATTTATAAACATTATTTGACTTTCCTTTTGGTTTCTCTATTAACAGGAAAACAGTCCTAAATGTAATTAACTATACATATTAACTAGGAATATTTACCCTTAACATCGCTGCTACCACTTGAAAAATCGCTCCAGCTCTTTTCACTAGATGAAGACGAAATAGATAATTGCCTAGTTCTAGGTGTATTTTCAGGTTTCTCTAGATATCTTTTATCTAAAACTATATAATAAATATATAATCTCATTTATTTGTATATACTTAACCTTTTTCATTTACTAATTGAATATCATTGTCAGAAGAATCATTAGAACTTATAGATGCTCTTGGTTTTATTTTCCTTGTAATTTTGGATTTTGGTTTTTCTTTAGGAATGGCTTTATCTTTAGCTTTTCCTAAAAATATAATATAAATGTAAATACATATCATTAAATTACATAAGTTACCTTTCAATTTTTCCTCTAAAGTAAGTCCTGAATCAGAAAAGTCACTGAACGAATCACTCTCAGTTTTTTTGTCAAATTTAATATTATTTTCATTTGCTTTCGGTGTACTTTTTGGTTGAACATCATCATCAAATAATAATTTTGTCTTTGGCAAATTGCGTTTAATAGAACTGTTGCTATCAGTATCTGAGTCACAAAGATCATTTAATTTCTGTCTCCAGGGCGAATTTTCAATTGTGCTCCTTAAACGATCTTCTGACAATTTTTGTAACAAAGTCCTGGTTTTTTTCTGTTCAGCATCTGTGTAAGGATTATTATGCTTTTTCCTCGGTTTACTAAAATCAAATTACTTAATATTGTTTACTTTTACACAAATGCATTTACATTTCAGTCATAGGAATTTCTTTATGTAATGTCTTTTTAGGTTTATGAATTCTAGGTTCAGATTGAGGTAAAATCCTATCCTTGTCCTTTCTCCAAGATTTTCCATAAACTTCATCCAATAATGACTCACATTCATCATATTCAGCTAGAGGTTTTGGAGTATTATACTCTGAAAACATAACAATTAGGATTTAATCAACAAAATATTCTCACTAAATGTATTACCAATGTTATTTAGATTCCTGTTATTCTCTTTATTTGTAGAATTGTCACTAGTATCTATTGCAGTTTTAAAACCTTAAATTAAATAAATTTAGTACACACAATTAAATTTAGTTGTAACTTACTATTGTCTTTATCATTTTCCTCACTGGAATCTTCAATAATTTCTAAATCATCTAAATTTTTTTTGTCATTCTCTATAGCTTGCCTATCTATTTCAGTTTTTTTCTTAAATAATTGATCAAATTTGAAACATGTCTTGGAATCACTGTTAATGAATGTAGAATTAGTTGGATCATTATCACATTTAGATCTTCTAAGATCACCATGAATAGAAGATACTTGACTAAAAATTGAAACATTATTAAAATTTGTAGTCTCATCTACAACTTTATTAGGAATATCAGATATCCATTTCTTAATGGATTGTACTTTAGTGTCTGATAATATATTTAAAGCTTCAGTCTTTTTTTGCAGATCATCAATCACATTTTTGCTGGAGCTACTGGAAGATTGAGAACTACTTTCATCTGCTATGCATATAACATCCGTGGGTGGTTTATCGTACACAGAAGACCTCCTAATAGATTTTTTCAAAGCCAACCTTGATGGAGCTAGAAATAAATTGTTGAACACATGTTTCTTACATGCCTTAAACATACCTTTAATTCGTTTTGTCTGCTTTACATTTTTATTGCATTTTGGTGACATTGATATGAGTAAACGTAACGAATCATCCATGATTGAAATTAAACAATTAATGCACGTGAATTGAAATAAATAAGATGAATTTAATCTGTAAAGCAGTACACTTTTTTGTTTACATTTTTCAAATGGGTTAGGATGAAGTTAATCACAATTGAAACCGTTGAAATTGTAATCTAACGTGATGTTGAAGTCACCGATAAATAAAATATTGAAATATTTCCTTTTTCAAAATAAATGCAAAATAATAGAACATAAAATAAACTAAATAAATATTAATATTATTTGGGAAATATTGAATAGACTATAACAGAATAGCTAAGTAATATAGATTTGATAAATGAATGGTTAGGCAACCCACTGTTCTAATATATTATAATTTGGTATATGTATTTCATATTTTCTTACATTTTAAATTGTTGTATAAATATGAAATTCATTAAAATATTAATATTAATAAAATGAGTTAATTTCTTCTTCGATTAAAAATTATTTTTATTAGAAATAATATTTTTTCTTATCATTCGGTGTGTACTTCACGTATATTGTTTTCGTTCTGCTACATGCTGTACATATCAGTACATTGCAGTACATATAGTGAGTTTTTAAGGTTAGGATCATTCAAGATTCTACAATATCAAAATGAATTTGCTTCCTAAAAGTCGTGAAGAGTTTAGCCAAAAGGAATATTGGGATAGTTTCTTTAAGAAAAGAGGAAACCAAGCATTTGAATGGTAATTTTATTTTTTGTTGTCCCACATTTGTGGATTTAATGTTAGCTTCTAATATTTATAATTTAATATTTATTGTACCTTTTTACAAATAATATATCTCTTTAGAAACTTGAATATGACCCTTTTTTAGTATATATTTCATATACGGAGTCAAAATAATTATTATTACTAATTAATATAAATTAATATATTATTATTCTATTGTAAGATGTTTTATATTTTTGATTACCTGATATTCGAATGGTTTCATTTGAAAATTATATATAAATTTAAAATTTTAAAAATATTAATATTAAATTGTAAAAATATAATAATTACTTTTTTAAGTGACTAACTGTAGACATATTTTTTAGGTATGGAGAGTATCCTGAGCTGTGTGAACATCTTCATAAATATATTAAAGTAAAAGATGATGTACTGATAGTAGGTTGTGGTAATTCCACTATAGGAAATGATCTTTATGATATTGGTTATAAGTAAATATTGTAAAATAATAATAATTTATATTGATTAATTATATTATATCTTTATTTTAGTAAGATAATCAATATTGATATATCTCAAGTAGCAATCAGACAAATGATTAACCTGAATTCGAAAAAACGACCCGATATGCAATTTATTCACATGGATGCGATGGAAATGACATTTGAAAATGAACAGTTCTCAGCTATAATAGATAAGGGTACATTGGATGCGCTGATGCCTGACGGCGAGAAGGAAACGGTAGAGAGGATTCAGAAATACTTCGACGAAATTATGCGTGTATTAAAAGTTAGCGGCAGATATGTTTGTATATCGTTGTTGCAAGAGCATATTTTAAAGATGATCGTTGACTATTTTCCCACTAAAAACTGTATGCTGAGAATTATTAGATGCTTCGAGGCAGAAAAGAGCGCAGCCGAAGCTGGCGAAAATCCTATGCCCGTTTTCCTCATAGTTTGCACTAAATTTAAGATGTTACCAATGAAGATACTGGAACTTAATTTAGCTGGATCAGATAAGATGGTTCGCATGCCAACTGAGGACGAGTTGATTAAGAACGTTCAAAGTGTCCAGCAGGCGGCTTACATATGCACTGGATTAAAACGGACAACTATCGATGATGATGTCCATTTCGATTTATTCAAATCCGGCGAAAACGATCCAAGATACACAGTTTATGTAGTCGATGGACCAAGCGAGAAGAAGAAAACACAATACGCTGGATTTATAGTTCCTCAAGGAAGAGAGAGCGAATGGATGTTTTCGTCGCCGGAAGGCAGGAAATATTTAGTTGATCAGTCTAATTGCAATAGGTTGGCTATAATAACCATGCACAGAGGACAGACATACGAAAATCTCGATGTAGTTAAATCAGAATTAGGAGACTGCGTGAGGAGCATGGCCCCATCCACGTTCGGAAGCAAAACAGTATGGACGCATTTCGTATTTACACAAACAAATTCATCTCTTCTGTAGATTATGTTTTTGTCTTTAGGTCCAACCGTAGGGGAACGAACTGTGGTTTATGAAGGAGAATCAGAGTTTTCAGGAAAATACGTCATAGAAGATGTCGAAGCCGACGATAAAAGAGCACGTCGTCTTTACTACTTGAATTCCCAGAATGTTATTCAATCGGAAGCGAATATTAAACAAAGTAAAGTTTTTTTTACCAACACATAATAATATTTCATTAAACTAATATTTTTTTAAGATTATAACTAAAATGTATGTATATAATAATAATTTTAATGTTTATATATTTTGTTTTCAGTAAAATCTAGGAAAGGCGCTGTTAAGGATATAATAGATGTGAACTATTTGACTTGCGAACATCATATTTACATGAGTAGAGCTGTGCACATGATCACGAAGAAAGATAAACCGGCAGATGTTGCGATCATTGGATTGGGCGGAGGTGGTCTATGCGGATTCTTGCGTAAATTCTTGCCACGTATTAACATTACGGCAGTAGACATAGACCCAGAAATGCTCGAAGTTGCAACGAAGTACTTCGGTCTGAACGTGGACAATCAAATGAAAATAGAAATAACGGATGGATTACAGTTTTTATCAACTAACGCAACTAAAGGTGCGAATAATTTACTATTAACTTAAGGAGAACTACAACTTGTTCGTTTCAGGTATCAAATATGACGCTGTCCTCTTCGACGTTGACAACAAGGATACTGGTATGGGAATGAGTTGTCCGCCAAAAGACTTTGTATCTGAACAAACATTGACTAATGTTGTAAATAATTTAAAACCCAAAGGTGCGATTTCATTGTATACTAGATGACACTTCGAATTATAATATTTTTTTTAGGACTGTTTATTCTGAACGTAGTTTTGAGAAACACCAGTCTTAGGCCCAATCTGCTGGAAGGATTGAGTTCGAAGTTCGATACAATCGCCTTTTATAAACTGGAGACGGACTTGAATGAAATTTTTATTTGCTCCCCTGGCAAAGTCTCGAAGAATTCATTCGAAAACAGATTTAGTGCTGCAACCAAAACACTGAACGAATATTTCTCTGGCTGTGGTCATAAATCTTTAGTAGATGATGACGATCCTAAGGTCCTGAATTTTTATGAACCAACGCAAGAATGATTTTATTGTGTGGATTCATTGTTAAAGAGAAGTTCAGAATAAATATATTTAAGTTACTTTTAAAAATATTTCAAATTATTTGTAAATATATTAACATTTTTTGGGTAAAATATACTATCGTATGTTAACAAAAATATATTGTATAAGGTAGAAAGACCTAAATTGATAGCCAGATAATTAGTTGATTTTACAGAATTGTTTATTTTTTATAGTTTGTACTAATTTTACTATTTATTTTGAATTTAGAATTATTTTGGACAAATACTCATTACATAAAAAAGTAACGTGATTTTCTCTATGTTAAATATATCATTTATTATTTCTAGAGTTATATTTATGTTTACTTTTGAAAGCTATTATATATGACTTTTCAAGCCGTTGTTAATCTAATCAAGAGTTTGAACGTAAAAGTACTTGCACTTCAGAACATTACAAATGATTACACGGATTTTTATATCATTATCAATTAAACATAATAAGCGAAGGCGAAAAAGAAGTAAAAATACAAAAAAAAACATCTAGTGAAATCATAGTGATATGTTTCATCATCTTAAAATACATAAAAATATATTTTTGAATGAACACATTTTACTTTAAACTACATTTTATCACGTAAAATGATGATTGTATATTTTCATGAATATAATGGCCAAATTTATCCAATTTATAAAATAACCAGGACCAGTGTTATTAAAATTTTTGAAATTTATCGAGCCGCTTGTAAAATTACCCCTAAGACAAAAAAGCCATTTTAATAGTATGTTTATGCAAAATATACACTCGCAAATATATCATGTGCGTACGTAAAATACGAAGTGCTTGGCTCTTGCTTGTGAGTGAGTCACAAGTTGTGAAGCTTCTCAGAGAGCAATTATTAGATAGATAAAATTATGTCACCATGGCTAGAAGGTGAAGAAATGATTAGAAAATATATTATATATTTTATACTGTACAAAAATAAATGAAGACGATGTACTCATTTACCTTAGATTTTTAGAAAGCAGAGGGAGAAATATTTTGCGGCCCTTAAAATACTAGTACATTATAAATTATAGATATAAATGTAATTGACTGGCATGAAAGGTGCCGACAGGACTCAAGTTTAGCAAACTCTTTTATGACGGGATGACTAATTACGAAAAAAGAGATAGAAATTAACCGAAATAATTACAATTATATTTAAATTGTCCAATTTTAATAGTAGGATTTAAAGTAGTATTTATTTTAAATTGATATTTATCATTAATTGGGTGATATTAGTTAACTTAATTTTATTGAAGATTAATTAAGAACTTAAAATTACTAACATATATAACAAAAATTCTATATGGTAAATTAATGAAAAGAACATAAATACATATATAATAACTTGTAGATAATTATATTTTGATGATCCAAGTGTAAATTAAATCAAGTTTAGTTCGAACTACTCCATTTGTTATTCTCATGGATTATTTTTTAAAAGAAATAACCGGCTTTTGCTATTTCATAATCATAATCATTCCTGGTGTGGAAACTAAAACGTCACCTAAAAATGTTATTATCTTTAATAAGCAAAAATAAAATAAAACTTAAGCAGAATTAACGTAATGATTTATTCGCGTGTTTCAAGTATCTTTGAATTATTCTACCAACTACCACATGCCACAATGGAAATAACTTCTGGTTACTTTATATACTGTATTTATTATTGTATATGTGTTTAGTATATATATTTTATTATATGTACTTGTTATGTCAAAATGTACATTTATTTACAATTCTTTTTTTAAGCATATCAAGATAAGAATGAATGTTAATCCTATTTATTTAGGAGACAGCAGCCGACAGTGATGATTAGACCAACACAAAAGTATATCAAAACTATATTCTTTTAACATTCAATCGTGATACTTCTTTGATCGGCTTCCTGCATACGAAAAGAGTCTTTATTAGATTATCTTAGTGTTACTTGATTTGCTAACCAATTTGCTAATCCTGTAAATTTAGTAGACAATATGTATATCTGAACTATGTACTATTTAAAGTAATCAATATTTTCTGTATATAGGTTTATTTTCATTTATATTTCTTTTGTTTTCCTTAGCTTGGAAAATGTGGGTACTATGAAACTTATATTTTTATTTATTTTTTATTTGGTTTAGTATTTAAATTGGTATTATTTTAATAATTTTAACGAACGAAAATTATGTATGTTTTTATAACATGAAGGTTAAATACATTTTTTTTTAATAAAGTAATTGTAATTATTTTATGTAACTTCTGGAATAAAAATGTATGATTTCTATTTACAATTATAAAGTCAATGTAGCAGATGTTAGCCATCAATAGCCAAATGATATTATATTATTTAGGTTCAGGCAATAAGCAGCGAGGGCAGCCCTTGTTATGAATTCCCCCACGCATGCATCATCAAAACTACATTCCTTTTTCTGAAATGGTGAACTCTGGTTGGTCCCTTTGTAGATAAGGGTTACAACCTTGTTTATTTTTTTTTCTTTTGGTGAAAGCAGTCAGTTTGGCTTCCTTAGTTTAAGTTGGTTAGATTTAGATTAAGTACCGATATTTACACTTAACATTCAGAATCATATTTATATAATATCAAATTTTCTATTTACATTTCATTTCTGACATTAAATATAATAATTACTTTTATAAAGTGTATCTTTGCGTACATGTGCTATTCGCTTTCAAATAAAACATCGGAGTGTGTATATTATTGAGGTTTAAAAAAGATAATACAAATAGATTGGTAGGACACATATTATAGAGGGGATTCCTCAATCTTATAAATTAGTGACTAAACTAGTAACTAAAACATCTCATATCAAGTACAGTGCGTTCACGATCATTTTATAAGAATGTATGTATTGTATTATTATACTGTTGTATGTAAACTCTACTGTGTTTAATTATGTTTGAATATAAGGTAATTGTCGTGTAAAATTTCTTAATTTGTTTGATTTGGGAAATAAATTTGGTGTTATTTTAAATTAAATACAAATCATATTCAAAGAGGTCTTACATAAAATTCAATAATATCCAACAAAGATAACGTATTAATTTCTTAAATCTATGTAATACATTATTTTTATTATCAATATTAAAATGCTCTGAATTGTTTTTCAAATTGTTTTTTTATTCATTTTTTTACTAAAACGTATTCTTGTAAATATTTTAGTCCGAGTTGTGAAGTAATTATATTAAAATCCTGTATTTGCTCAGATTAAATGTATATAATAAAAATAAAGGAACCGAATTCAATGATTTTTAATTTTAATAAAAGAAAGTTTAATGAAAACGTTTTCTGTTTGTTAAAAAGACGAATCATTCTAATAAGACACGTTTTGAATAAATAAGTAGGCGATTTAAGTTTTCTTAAAATCATAGTTAAATAAAAAATGCGTCTTACACGATTTATTATATAAAGTTTGAAATTTTGAATTTAGATATGCTTGATGGAAAAGATGATTTATATTCAAGTTAATATACGACTGGATATAATTTTACTCGTGCAATTACGTGATTTCATTACTATTTCTCTATTAATTGATGGTGCTTCAGTTGCAGCCAAGTCTTGCCACATAATACACACATTTCGATAATATATAAATGTAAAGATATTTTGTAGGTAATTTATTTGATTAATACTGTGCATTAGATGCTAATGCATCATTATAGTAATTTTTGTATAAATTTGTTATTAATTAACATAATATTGCACAATATTGTCTATGACCGTGAAGTGCGATAAGATTCGTTTAAAAGTAAATACCACTTATTTCTTTCCAGAGATCGCAATGTGAACAATTCTGCTCTGTGAACAAAGCCGACTAGAGGATTCAATTTAGTTAAAATGGATAAACATAAACCAAGTGAAAAGAGGTAAGTTAGTTTGGAATGTAGTTTCCAAATGTATGTACTATTTATTGTTATATGCAATTGTTATATATGCAAATCCAGTAACAGCAATTATATAAAATTGCATATTTTCTTCTGAATAATTATTTGCTAATATGATCATCCTATTCTGTTTCGATTGATTTATTGATCATCGAATAATAATTAATGTTACCTGTGTAAAGTAGCGCTCAAATTTTGGTTGTTTTAACATTATAATCGGTAATTAATGTTTATTTGATTACATCGTTATCTCTAGTATTTAGATACGTCGGCAAAAAAATCCTGTTCCTATATTTATAGTTCGCGCTTAACAATTTTCACTATCCTTCATTTAACATTAATCCTATTGTTACGAAAAGACGTAAGTCAATGAAATCTGTCATTTAAGTTTTCAAGTTTTTTATTTAAGCAATAACCGTTTGTTCAATAGCGAGATGTTCGAGAATTCCGGAAGCAAGACATTAAATAGCAATCCCAAGGAGAGAGCTAACATAATTTCCACAATATTATTCTGGTACTTGCACAAAAGTAAATAGCAAAGACACGATTATAGTTAACACTTGGCAATTTGTAGCTACACAATTCCATTGTTTAAGAAAGGATGGAAGAAGGATTTAAACGAGAATGATCTCTACAGGACCATGCCGCAACACAGGTCCGAATTATTAGGAAATACATTGCAAAGAGAATGGGAGAAGGAAATTAAAAAAGATAAACCGTCCTTATTCAAAGCATTGTACAGAACGTTCGGTAGATTGTACTTCAAGTTTTGTTTCATTTTAATATTCTTCCAGAGCCTGAGGTAAGAAAGCAAACAAGCAATAAAAATGTATTTCCAATCTGAGTTTTGAGATTATTAATTTGAATCATTTTGATTCAATACAAAAAAAAACACGATTTTGTTGAAATGCTTCCGTTTTCATCAAACTTATTTAATCAATTACTTTCAATAGCTATTTATTTAAATCTATAATAATTATATATCTTTTCAGGATAAGCCAGCCAATAGCATTGTATTATTTAATGAAATATTACG
>JAFMTC010001354.1:0-11134 GCA_018845635.1 Nicrophorus orbicollis
AAAAAAATGTTCAGAGCACCGAAAAATAGGACTTATCTCTTCTGTGTCTCCAAGCAAACTGTGTTCATTTTTTATATTCTAAATATTGCATTTCGATTAAATCAACATATTTATTTTCAAAGAATGGAATATTCTTTAAGAAATTTTCTTAATAAAAAATGATATAAAATAAAGAAGTAAATAAAAAAAAATGTTACAGTAAATAAATAAAATATTACAGATATATTCATTTGATGAGAAACAGTTAAAACAAATATTTGTAGATTTTTTCAATATATAATATTGTATTTGATTAATATGATTTTGGCGTAATTTTCTTGACTTTAGAGTACATAACACGCCAGGATTCACAAGCAACAATTTGGTTCTTCCTTTTTCCCCAAAATCTCCGTTCATAACTCCTACTATTCTAAGAAAGTTTGCGTTTTTGAGAGCCTACGACTAATCTAATCCTGCCATTGAACCCGGTTGGAAATCTTCCAGTTAGGACAACCCCCAATTTACGGAGGTCGTCGTATGTGCTCCACTTTCTCCTCATGTTCATATACCACCCAAAACACAACGCGTTTTACAAACCGCAACTGTCTTCAGGGAAGCATTTAACTTCTAATACCTGTCACTATACCAATATAGGTTCATATGTAGGAAAACCTTAATTACATTTTATATTGGTATAGTTAACCTGGAAAGATGAAATTACTGTTCTGATCATTTATTGAATGCACTTTATCATTTAATCATTAGATTCTAATGTACCATACTTATTGGACATTAAACTATATACATAGAAAAATTGAATTAAAATTGTATCTTTTCAATTTTATTATTTTTCATTAATATTTTTAAAAGTCTTAACACAAATATTCGGTATGTCTTATAAAAAAAATGATATCTAATTATTAGATGATGATGATTAGTCAATTCTTATACAGGATATAATATAGAGTTATCCCCCAGTATATAATGTTTCTATTTATTCTTCAATATAGGTTTTTGACTTAAGTCTTAAATTTATTTGAAAGCTTCAATATTTAAGCTTTAATATCTAACATTGTCCGCTTCTGTCAATATACAAATAAAAGGATATTAAACGCAGTTCTTCCGCCTAAATTTGAATTTATTTTTTAGAATCATTTTCTATGTTTTTTACAAAATATTAAATTTATTTTTAAATCTTCAAATCGGACTAATGAAGAATTCGGTTGGAGTGTAAAGACCAAGGTCGATAATAGCTTTTATTGATGATTAATTAATAATATTAATTAATTAGTCAATTTGTACCGATAATAGAATATAGCATATTTTTTTAAATCAGAATATATGTAGCAAATTTAATTGAGATTTCGTGGAATAATTTTGTTTTATAATTGTTAGAAAATAGGTTTGGAAGGTTTTGTTTGAATTATTATTTTATAGAAATTGGAATATTAAAATGTAATAGAAAATCATATAGAAAGAAAGAAATAATAAAATAAATAACGCAAATCTGCTGAAAATGCACTTACAAACAGTACATTTATACTTATCCGGATGTGGATGGTTCTCGATTGATGTGTAGCGTGTCATGGATAAAAAGTAATCAGGTTTCCAATACATTTTAAATGCGACGTATTCAGCAATTGAATTTTGCAGAGTAAATGCGAAAAAGGAATTAAAAATTTAAGGGTGCATTTCTTGCCGGGGGTCGGTAATAAGGGCTTCCGGAGTACGTATACTAGATTATACGGAGGGTTTAAACCCGGAGAGCGGAAATCAATTTATGCAAGCAATTTATTGTAACGAATTTATCACGAAGAATTAGATTCGGCTACTAAGTTAGTGTGCATCTCCCAGCTGTAAATTGGAGCTTCGCCCCTTCAAAGGCAAGCAACTCTAATCCCAAACGCACGATTATTCCACTGATAACTTCCCCAAATCTCTACTCCCAAGTCGTTACACAACGTTCCCCGAGGCAAGACCTCTTGCCAAGTCCATTCTTGCCTCCCTTGTCCTAGATCCTATACGGCTGCTTGAACCATCGACCTTAACATGTGTGTGTATATTTCATGCATATGTAAATATAAAATAGCTTGAAAATTTGGATATTTACTTGAAAATCTCGTATTTTTAAGATATATTGAATCATTAAATTATGTGACTATAATTATAAGTAATAAAGTTTTACAATTTAATAAGAGAACACAGAATACAAATTGCTCAGCTTTAATTATTTTTTTGTGTCTGTAAGTTTATTTATAATCTATTAAAGTTGAACAATAAGTAAATTTGGTCGCGGGTGACATTGATGGAACGCTGGAACCACAGAATCTGGTGAACAACATGCTTAGTAGCGAAGAGAGCTAGAATATCATAGCTGGGTATATCACAGAGATTGTGAGTAGAAAGGAGCAAGATGAAAAAAAGGCTCAGCTCGAAGAACAGAGTACAGAGATTACTAGATAGATGACAGATGACTAGCAAAGAGACGGAAGTGCGGAGCAACTTGCACGAATATAAATAGCATGGTCAGAAAGACAATGAATAACTCCGGGTCCTACATGCTTGTTTGAGGGGGAGTGGTTTTAGTGCATAGAAATTGTACAGTTCCACGGTTCTTGCTCCAGCAGTGGTCCCTTTTGAAGGTTTTAAGATTACCTTGTATTTTGATAGTTTTAATATTCTCCAGTGATAATTCCGACTTTTGTCGTAATAACCAATAGAATTTTCTAAACTTTATTTCTAATTACACCCTCTTAGTCTGAATGTGGTCATTCCAGGTAAGCCTACTGTCGCATACCTAAGTATTTGACTTTAATTAATTTGGGCAAATCTTGACCATTAATTCTAACTGTTGGGCAGGTGATTTTAATGAATTTTTAACTTTCCTATGCCTATCAATCAGAAAGAGGAGCAAATTTGACAATTAAGTATTAAGTGCGGAAATGGAAGCAAATCCATATCAGTCAGTTGAGGAGTTGTCAAACAATCTTAACTAATCTTGGTCAATTATTCAAAAATACTTTCGGCTGTTTGGTAAATTAAACAGAGCAGATATAAAATATAGTTAACCAATTCACCAAATGCAACATTGTTTAATTCGCACATATAATCGTGTTCTTTGGACTCACTTTTTGCAGGAGATGAAAAATGGGTCCTTGAATTATCATATTAATGATAATGAAACAAAATAAATGAAAAATTGGATGATATCAATAATGCAACCTTCAAACATTTTGCTCTAAAACCAATTGATTTTTATAGATCCAGCACTATTGATTCAAAATAAAATCTTGATAAAGTAAGTTTTATTATTAGAGGGCTGGTTGTCATAAATTTCATATCTCTTTTGGTATACACACATATTTCCATATCTAGAAATTTTATTTGTTTTTAATAGTTCTTGGTACGAAAATTGCATTCTGATATTTCATCATTTTTATTTAATGATATATGTGAATGATGAGTATTTTATCTATATTTTCAGTAGCTAATATATATGACAACAAATACTATGTTATAAACAATCTAAGAATGAGGTAGATTATCAAAGTATTCCTAAATTATTTTAAAATATATCTAAATATTAGCAATTTAGTATGAAAGAGGTAATCAATATCTAGTTTGTTTATTGAAATTTTAAAAGTTTAATAATTGTGAGAAAGAGTTTAGAAGCGGTTGTATAAAGTGTGGTATTGAAATAAATAAATAACTTAAATAAAGTAGAAGCTTCTTTGTAACAATAAAGGGCGAACATTTAAATAGATTAAAAGGTTGGCGAAACAACGGACGACTTGAGGCCATTATTATTTAATGTACATTTGTTTGTTAATTAAAGGGCACCTCAAAGGCTCCACGTGGGTGCTTTTGGAGATGAAAGTTGCGTAAATACTCCTCAAAATTAAGAGCTAATTATAATTGACTCTTTTTAGTTTCTCATCTTCTTCGTTAACAGTCCATTCTTTAAGAAATAAATTCAAGTGGCTGTATTTGTACGGGAAAAGAATCAATAAAGCCAAAAGTACGAATTCTGTTTGCCGTCAAATTATTACAGTTCGTTTCTGTTTATCTTTGTGTATAAAGCAAACTTTACACGTTGTAAATAAAATTATACCAGCTGACATGATTATTCGCTGATATTAATTATTTTGATTTAAAAATGTAATAATCTTTAGATGATTAAAAATATATGCAATTTATTTTTATTAGTCAAGTTTATGTTCGTTTTTATTAATCTGGAATTAAATATAAAACTAGTACTATCTAATTTTATATTAAGTTTAATTTTTTGACTATAGTCTGTATATTTTTAGTAAATATTTTTCAATTTAATTCCAATTATTATAGATATTTCTTAATAGATTCATTTACAATTATGTGAATATTATGTAATTATGTATATATGTATATTAGTAATTTCTTTTCCATCTATTGAGATTCATTTGTAAATATTTTACATCCACTCTATCAGAATTTTATCATTTTTTAGTTTGGATAATATATATATATATATTATTTATATATACATATCTCAAATTAGTACAATTATTAGTGTTTTACATTTTAATTCATATTATTTTTTTATATATTTTTCAATATTAAAATTCAATAATATGTTAATTATTATCATAAATAATTCATATGAAATTAGAATAAAGACTTAATTCATCTACTTGTGGTACAAATCTTCTGCTTGAGTACACTTCGTTGGATCATACCAAATATTAATCAATCACTATGCAAATGTCAATAATAATTATAACGTTGATATTAGCAATCAATATTTGCATGAAATACACATCCAAAGTTCATGATTAAATTAATGTAAAGTCATTAAAATCAACATCAAACGAAAAAACCATTATAATATAATATTATAACCTATTTATGGATTTCTGTAATTTGTACTTACAAGTAATTAATTAATAAGTAAATAATTCTATGTTTTTATTAGTATAAATAGTAAAAAATATTCCCATCACTTTATTATTCGTATGTTATATTTATCTTTCAATTTTAAAATATAGTAGATTTACTTTTTACTTAAATCGTATTATAGTTGCTAAACACTACGATTATGCAGTGTTAACACATATGTTTGTCAATGTCAATAATAATTATTACGTAGATAATAGCCACCCATATTTGCATGACACAAACAGCCACATTTCATGATTAAATTGATGACTATAAATAAAGGTAAACGTCTAGAAAATGTTACCTACATGATTCGCATTAAAATAAACTCTTAAAATATTATTTCTTACAGAAATTAAATTTACATTAGTGGTCTAGTCTGGGAAACTGTTTTCTTGGACCGATTGATTCATATTCATTAAAACTTTTTTGTTATTCTCTATCTATTAACTCAAAAAATATGTAAAATGTAATAATATATTGTATTAAGTAAAAAAGCGTATCTATTTAATACTTGTAATTAAATCTACTTGACAAAGTACCAATTGGTTCCTTGAAATCTCAGAAAAAGTAAAAATAGTGCAATCAAAAAGTGACATTGAAAAAAATTAAAAAAGTACAAAATATAGTACATAAACAAACTGAAAACGGAAGAAAAGAAACATGTTTTTCTGAGAGATATATGGTCTATAATCAAAATAAAAACTAAATTAAAAGGAACCGTAACTACACCTAAAAACCACACGTTCTGTTTTATCTCTGTTTTGACTTCAGAGACTTGAAGAGATGGAATTACCATACCACAAATTCACCTTGCCAAGTGAAAAAAAAACATTGGGAGTCGTGTTCACAGGCTTGAATGACCATATTCCGATCTACGAAAGAGACAGAACTAAATCTTACTCCTCTCAACATCACCGGGATGTTGAGGTCGCAAAGGAACACAGCCACATTCTTGAACGGAGATATATCTGCGGCCTAAATATCAAGACAGAACATTTTAAGAACAAAAAATATCCTGGGAAGTTGCCAAAAATTGGGATACTCCCACAGCAGATGTTGAGCTGAACCTCTCTGAGTCAAATGTGTGAACAACCACGCTCTAGATGAATGCCGCAAACGAGTGGATGCAAGTACAAAATGAGCTCATCACGGCTATTACCATGAATGTCTATACTGGCAACACCAAATTTCAGGCCAACCTCAAATAATCTTCTAAGAATGACAACAGAAGGCATAGCTTCAAGTAGCAACTGACAAGCTGAAGAAACTGAAATCAATACCTCCGACATTCAATGTGGAGAAACCACACAAGGCAGACGTCAAAGTACAGACAAAGCAGAACTTTTCCACAAGATGATTTTTAAATTCATATGAACCAATAATATAATCATATTAAAACGTTCTTACTTTTTAGTCAGTCAGTGCCAATCACAAAAAATGATCTTTGGTTCATTTTTCATATTTTTGGTGATATAAATACAAAAATGTATAAAATTATGATAAATTGATATTATGTAATGTTTTTGTCATATTCTAGCTAATTTTACTTGTATCCTTTACGAAATGATATTTAAATATATTCTTGAATTGGGGTTATATAGTAAATATATTTAGAATTTTGACCTTCATTTAACCGTTTACATTTCCATGCAAATGCCAGGCTTTAGAGTATTAACATTGGAATAGAACATAATCAATTTCATTCAATTGACACGAGCTGAGCTTTTTACCCGAAAATCGTATAATGAAAGAATCGTGACTGTGCACGGAACAGATAAAAAATAATATAAAAGGCGAACTGGCTCTTGATTGTAGTTTACCATTAGATTCTACAAATAGTATCATGTTTCTACAGATATTCAATAGCCAATTATAAGAATATAGCCCACCATACTTCCATTTAAAGTTGATTTTAATATACATTTTAAATACGTCGTCATCATCATCATAGAAATAAAGATAGAATTAATATATCTATCAGCAATATTTCTATTATCAAATCTACCACCAATTTTCAAATTTTAGTTATGTAAATAAGAGATTCATCCGTATTATTTGAGACGCTGGTCTACAGTCTGGTGTCCTCGGTTCGAATTCCTGATACAGCACAAGATTTTGTGGTCTCTTTCAAGACATTTTTTAGTGTTTTTGGACTGATTCCATGTATTCCTAGTAAAACGACTCTTCAAGGAATTAGTTGTCAATGAACAACGCTTCCAAATAAGTGTCTGCGACGGCGTGGAGATTTACTGAATATGGATAGATTTTATATATCATTGCAAAAAGGACCAAAATAATAATAATAAAAATAAACAAAATATGTAATTATCCCAACCATACTAGAGGAAATACGCAATAATCGAGGCGCAGTATTTGAGGAATTCATGTATATCAAATAATGTTATAATTGTTTGATTCTTTAAATATTTTATTTATTTTATGTATACTTAATGATTTTTATATTTAAATTAATATAATTGTTTAATGAATATTACATAAAGATAATTAAATAATGTTGAAAAAAATATTAATAGACAAATAAGTATCGATTGATTAGATCAATTGAAAATTATAAACTAAATATAAAGGTATATTAAGTATTCTGCAATGGAGGTAATAATTTTCAGGAAAATAATTAGTATAGAATCTGTTGGGGACTTGACGTCATTTGCAGATTTCTCCGGTGGCGCATGAAATTAATTAAGTTGTAAGTAAGACTTAAATTAGAAAACCAGAGGACGATCACGATAACCAGATTTCAAAGTTGGCCCAATAAAGGCTAAAGATTCAAGATAGCCTATGTAGTTTTATCAGAGACCATGACTTCTTCCAATTTCCAGACGAAAGCCTCGCCCGAAACTAATCGAGCAATCTATTTCCGCTTTTCCGGTGAAGCATTTTCGTAACCATTTGTGTACTATTTAAAGTGTACGAAATATCAAATGGAAATGGTTGACCTTGCCACAATCGCTTTTCACTAAACAATGCATTAAATGTACCGAAAATCTATATAGACTCATTCAAGTGTAAGTAACGATCTTTCACTTTATTTATAGCTAAGGAAAAAAGCTCAAATTTATCATTATATTTGTCTATGAACTTTTTTAAAATATATTTTAAACTGTTTCAATATTTTGATTAAATATTTTTCATTCACAAATATGCACTTTTAATTATAAACAAACCATTATATATATTTAGACATAATAATTATTTATTTATTATACAAAATTATTGAGTAAATATTTAAAGTAAAAACCTGTCAAGGTACTTTTGCAAAAATACAATATTTTTAAAGAACGCGCAATGTAGTAATTAATAATATGTTAAGGGGCAGAGCGACCTCGGTCGTTAGCAATTTGAATCAATAAAGATGTTGAAATGAATAATGTATTAAGTGTTAAGAAAAGTTTAATACATTAAAACAAATCAATAAACGTATATTATCTTTTAATAAAGAAAGTACAATGCACTAAAAGAGTTAATAAGTATGAACAACATTAAGTTGTAATAAATTACATCAAAAATATTTAGAAATTTAGAAAACAACCTTCTAAGTTGTTCCATCCGAAGTTTAAGTCGTACATGAAAATAGAATTAAGCCATAACAACAATACATTAGTTTTTAGTATTGACAGTGCATACATGTCTCATATTCATTAAGTGGTGTTAATTAACTACATCTTTCACTTGCATTTGTTTAGCGAACAAAAATGTGTACGTTTATTATGTCTCAATTATATTCATATTTCAACGAAAATGTTATTTATTTTATTTTTTTCAATAATTATAAACTCTATGAATAATTACTATAATAATGTATACTATATACTATAATAATAATTAATAAATTATAATTAAAAAAGTATTATAATAAATGTACATAGGGAGACTTATTTAAAAAAATAATTAAATTTATTTCAAAATTTTTATATTGGTGCATTCTAAATCATATAACTAACTATTGCAATATATAATTAATCAGTATTTTTTATTGAATTATTACATTAATTATTGTTTAGAATACAATTCGTGATACAGATCTTCGCTTAATATTCTTTTCTAAAGCGAATTTATTTACGGAAATGGCTTCCCGAAAAGAGATCGAAGTCCGTGATTTAGTTTGGAAATGGGTAGGAATCAATAGTTGAGCAATAGTTTATATGTCGTGCGGCGTTGAGTCAAGAAGTGGACAATTTAACTCACATCAATCAACTGCAAGCATCGATTTAATCTAAACGTAAATGTCGTTCAAATTCTGGCCTCCTTTAGGGTCGATCTTCGCATTTTTTTTCAACCTCTATCTTTCTCCATATATATATATATACATACAGGGTGGGCCCTCGAGATTTTCGGGTTATAAATTGAATGTAGAACGAAAGAAAAAAAAATGTGAGGCGGCCATAGGAAGAGAAGAAGGAAAATTACAATCGTTCCAGCAGATATATCTTTATGGGTATGTGATTGGAATGACATTAACGCGTTACTAGGACGAAAGACCTTGTCGAAAAAAGCAGTAATAATTAGATCCGCCTCGAATTCCCTTCAGTGCATTACACTACGCACTTAGTGCCGAGTATGAGCGATCGATGCTGTATAAAAATATCAGGCAAAGACACTCCATTTTCATTTACATTTTTTATACTTTACAGATATGTACGGTGTGCTGCTCTTCATTCGTGAGTGAAGGAAGCCCTCTCTACATTTTCCCTAGTTTGCGTGTTTGTATTTCCGTAATATCATTTCATGTACATTAGGCTGTTGCTCGAAACGTGTACGTTTTCACGTTTACGTAACCCTCAACCTTCGGGCAACATTTTTTTAAAGAAAAATAATTTACAGACTACTTATTCTGTTGTTCTATTTTTAACTTGAATATTTAAAGCGGCATATATATGAACAAATAGGAGGAGTAATGTCTAATAATTTAAATTTTTTATAAATAGATTGTAATTCAGGATTACATAATATAATCCTGCAACTAGGAAAATGTTATTATGTATTTTTGATTCATACATGGTCTTATGATCCTAAAAGTCATCAAGGATTAGTTGTTTGGGGAATCGTAGTCGTATGAGGAGGATGCAGTTCGGGAAGGAAATGAGTATTTAATACCGAAAAACGTAGGAGCGTATTTTATTTTAGATCGTACAACGAGAGTCGACACGTGAATCAATTGTTATAATCTTCATCGGTAGAGGGAACCTTCTGCTTGACTGAAGAGGGCGCCACAGTTGTTAGTGGGCAACGGTTCTAAAATAAGTGTCTACACGATGGTTGATTTACTGAATGTCCGAATGGATTGTAAATGTCGTGGCAACCAGACACACCAAAATAAATAAAAATATAAAACAATTTGTTGAAAGTAAAGGAAATATATGTAATTTTAGGTCTTAATTTGAATTGTATTTCTCATGGAGAAGACCTTACATGGTCTTTGTGATCAATTAATAATGAAATAAAACAATTTTAATTATCTAAAATCTGTAATAATTTGTTCTAAACTTTACCACTCACAAATTGAAATTAATAATCTTCAACCGTTTTGCATCTGTGTGCCAGAAAAAAAATGCTATAATTTACGGTAAAACCTTAAAAATGTTTCTTATGTTCTTTATTTTTTAAATTATTTTGGACATATGTTAATATATTATATAAATGAAACTTTTTGTTAATTCAATGTATCTTTTATATTTCTAGATTTCGCACCAACAATGAACGACTGTCAAGATGTATGCTCCGCTAAAGTAAATAACAGCTTGATCATCACCAACCCAAATATCTTCAAGAATGGAGTTGGTAAGTTTAAGTATTATTGAAAAAAATAAACGCTTTTTACAAATGTAAGTGAATTAAAACTGATCGTTAAAAAGATTTAAATTTTATTTTCTACTTGTTGATATTCTATCTATTCGGATATTCAGTAAATCCCCACGTCGTTACAAACACTAGTTTTGAAACATTTACCCATTGAAAACTAATTTCTTGAACTGTTTTTATTAGGAATCTATTGCCTCATTCCAGAAGCATTGAAAAATGCCCTAAAACAAACCACAAAATCCTGTGTGATATCTAAAACTTTCTATTGGATGTGTACCGCAGGGTACCTCGAGAGGCGTGTTAAAAAAGTGGAACTCATTAAATACGCGTCGATCCAAGCCGTACCAACCGTAAAACACAAAATACACACACACATCCACATATATATGTGTGTATAATATTGTATATTATTTAAAAA
>JAFMTC010001354.1:14693-72414 GCA_018845635.1 Nicrophorus orbicollis
CTCGATAAATGCACAAGGTTGCGCAACTGCATGGCCTTAAGGAGCTCTCGACCCTTTGTTGTTATCAGTCTTGAACCCCACATGGTGTGTTTTGCATTGAAGTCTCCAGCAGCAATAAATCTACCACCTAAAGAATCAAAGAACTCAACAAAATGGTCCATATATATAATAAATTAGAAATTTTGTCCAGACATTCATAAATAAATTATTTATTAAATAAAATACTTGACTACAACTTACTATAAATATAATTTTGTGAAAAAAAAATAATTAAAGTAGACCTTCAACGAAAATGTATCGTTAAACTATATTTTAAATTAATAATAAGAATATTTATTGTTAAAAACAGACAAAAAACATATATTTAGGCAGCAATAATTAAACAAATCTAAAAAAAATACTGTTATAACCGTTGCAAAAGGCTGTTGACCGCAGTCTTTCTGGCCTTTTTAAAATTATTTTTTATTTTATTTTTTGGACACAAATGGGGCTATACGCTGACGATGAAAGTTTTTCTATTCAGAAACTTTATAATCTTCGATAAAAATATATTCAAAATTGTACTTGTAACATTTTGTAGAATATTTAGAATTAAATTAAATATAACATAAGGGTGTTGGTTGTCACAAATATTAAAATTTTTGAATTTATATAAACCAAGTAATGTAACCCCTTGCTATGTAATAATCAACCCTAAGAAACACACGTAGTGACCAATTCACAGACTTACATCTGATAAAATGGAGAAATCATCTTTGTGACAATCTACCCCGATCTCCTGTACACTTTGCAGCATTTTATGAGTAACATTATACATTTCTTTTCATAATATTCGATCAAACAAAATATTGTTTCATGTCTATACATAAATTAAAGACTAAATTTTTATTTTTTCTAGGATAGTCACTTTGATTTACATAATGATATTCTATGTTTCTTTTGATATATACCTAATTCAAATAATTGAACTATAGCAGAAATACTTAGTTAATTTTTATTTGTTTCATTATGATATTTTTTATAATTTGTACATGGAATTATGCCACAAGCTTCATTGCCGAGGTCCTACCTAGATCCTAGGGTATTCATTGGACGATGAATGAACCCTTGCGTAGTATGTAGGCCGTTCCCAATAGTGCGATCTTTTGCACATGTTCGACGCTGACTTTGCACAGAAGATTATCTAGATGTTTTGCGAACCCGATCTTCAGAATTCCTAGAGCTCTGACGACACCACCTTCGTCTTATATTTCCACATTCATGCAATCTTGATTTCGAGATCCTCATTACTTGACCTCTTCTCATTTTTTATATATTGTCGACTTACTGATTCTGGCACTGATCCATAACTAAAACTTTTGACAATTCCAATCTCTTGGTTGTCTTTCGTTTTTTATAAGGAACCGCCTTGAAATATTTCTCTTTAGATAGCTATATGGCCAGTACTGAGTTATCAGTTGGTGTGGTAGAGCCTCGTTTATATTTTCCATCCTTTCATCACAATGAACTTTATAATGGTCGCAAAGAACTTTGTGATGGTCGGTTTCACTTTGTATCTACATCTATTAAGGACTGCTATGATCCAACTATGTGGTACGCTCTCGAAAGCCTTTTTATAATATATCCAGCCCATAGGAAGAGAAACTCATCTTCTAGCGTTCTCTGTGATCATCCTATCAACAAGGTGATGATGTTTGCAGCCTTGTGATCAGCTCCTACATCCTTTTTGATTAAGTGTGAGTAAAGTGTTAGTCTTTAGGTGGAGACAGACTATTGGTTTAAAAACGTTATCAGCTTGTACATAATTGGGAGGCAAGTAATTGGACGCTAATTTTTAGGCTCCTTTGGGTCCTTGCTATCTATTATTATTATTATTATTCAACAAATATAATTATTATATAATTAAACTGCTCAAAAACTTGTTTTTTTTACTATGGTATGTTTATGAGACGTAGATATTGATCACTATTTCATTGACATAACGAAAGGGAAGAAAAGGGTTCCCCTTGATAACTTCGAAATAAAAAATGTGACGGTCAAATGTATAAATCGGTTTCCGGTTGATAAATTCGTCGTCGGCGTAAATGGACGCACACGCCCTTCGGTCCCTTTTATTTTATTTCTGGTTATTTTTTTCAGTCGTCCGTTTTGTTTCGAGTGTCAAGGTATATTTATAGAAGGGTGGCAGTCGAGCGTTGGCTTCTTGTTTTCCTTCAACTGCAACCCTTCAGACCCACTGACTCACATACACAGTTGGCCCTCGCTCGGGCAGACGGGGATGGTTTAAATTGCTCTAGGTCTGACATATTTATGAGAAACAGAAACACTGATACCGAAAAACCCCGGCAAACAAACAATAAGTTTTCACATACCGCTGCCGCCGTCGCCGCCACCGCCGCCTCCCGCGTACCGCCCAAGTCGAACTTTGCTCCCTTTTGCGACAAACTTCACCCTCGTATATAAGCTATAATTGCTGAACTTTTCGAATAAGCTATTATCGATTTGTCACATATACGTAAAAATAATCTATCTATAGAATTGTCACTATTCTCACTATTAGAAATAAAGTAATTGTATATAATGGAACTACCTATGATATATACCAAAGTATATGTGACTGGAAAGTTGTCTAGAGACAGCTGATGCTCCAAAATTTGTTAGAATTGAGACAGCATAAGTGCTTCATACGAGCGATGCTTCTCAATGTACGATACAATAGTTTCGGTGACCAGAAACCTAAGAACAAATGATAACAGAAGAATGAAATACAAAATAAGCTGTTGTTTATAGTTGACCATTTTTTATTTTATTTGACTTATGATTATTGACTACTAGATTAACTTAAAGAAATGTATATATTTTTTAAGGTGAATTCCAATATTTTTTCTACCCTAATGTTTTTCATCTGGGCGTATAACCGGGGTCACGAAACGAATTACCTTAATAATCTATTTGATTAATCACTTGGGTTCTCATTCCATATTTATGTTCTGATTCTCAAAACCACAGTGCGACGCTTTAGTCTAAAGAAAAAAGTTGAACTTGAGAATAACATTAAACTGTAATGATGTCTATTTATTTTAAACTTTAATTGAATGAATGAAGGCTTTGAAATATCTATACAATTATCAAAAGTATCAAGTGAAATAGAAATGTAGATTTTAGAGATCCGCTCTACCTCTACCTCACTGTTTGTGATCCCATTTTCCGCATCACCGCATTTAGACTGAAAAGATTCAAACCATTGGCCTCTGAATTTAATTAGTAAACGTTAGTGAGTTTATCCGTTTAACAGATCAAATGGAACAGTTAAAATTTTAAATCTAATTAGTGCATTTAATTGTACAATCAGAATCAAGTATATGTATGTAAATATGTAACATTACTTTAATTAGACCTAATGAGTATGCACCAGTGGCGTCTCATGCATGAATGTAGCTCCTCCAATATAAAATTAAGATTGAATTTACATTAAACTTTGTAAAAGAATAAAACCTTATTATTTATTTATAATGTGTGTCGCCAGATGTATCTGAAATTTTAGCCTGAAAGTAAATGTTGCATTCCCATTTTCGGTTAATCTTAAAAAATAAAATGTTGATACCATATGGGAAGAAAATTGAAATAAAGTATATATTGAGATTATGAATTTTGTTTAGGGTAATACTTCCCCAGTATCTCTCTTGGAACGCCACTTAATTACCAGATTTGACATGCCACTATACAGGTCCTTCATACCCCTATGTTCATCTTCTTCAATTTTAAATTTATTATGTTAATTTTAGAACAGGAATCAGACCACCCATTTGTTAAAATCATTACTTGGGATTTAAATCTTTCTTTGTCATTATTTTTTCCGTGTTACATACTGAAAATTCAAAAATTCAAATAGTATAGACGTTTAGGATAAATCATTTCATCTCAAGAAGTTAATTGAAATATTTTATTTAAATTGAGTAAGAGAAGAATATTAATAAATATAACATATTTATATCCATTTAGTTTTCATTTTATTTTTAAGTTTGTTTTGCATGATACGCCACTGGTATATACGTTCCATATTTACCGATTTGCACAATGGTATTCAAAATACTATTTCAATTCTTATCATAATAATAGAGCAGCAGCAAATTGTAAATGGTTTTACGTTGAGACACATGAGCAAGACTAGGTCTGCAATTATCTCGTCTGGAATTAAACCCTTATACGTCGCGTATAAATAGAGGATGTACGTAGTTATACGTGTGTTCATGCGAATATTTGCGCAAATTTGTATCCATGCACAGCTTATCCTAATTATCTATTGCCGTTGATCACGTGGTCGACTAAATATTCTATTCGTCGTGAATTAGACAACCTGAATCCTCAAAGGTCGGCTCTTACGGGCTAAATTATACTCGATCCATTAGTATGGAATAGTACTGTGGCACTATACCGAATCGATATTTCGTCAAGGCCATCTGCGGCTGAAAAGATATCACAGCCCGATTTGCATACTTCATGTTTATCTTGCAGATCTTCAATTTGAAGGAGCGGAATGCGATGCGCTTCTAGCATATAATTACCCGATGGTCAGCATAGTTTGCTAATCAAGTTTCATATATTAGAGAGGCCAATATATCCACTTCCACATTAATCAGAAGCACTATCAATATTATACGTTAATTACGGACAGGAGTAATTTGGTTATTGAAGTTTATATGATTTATACACCGTGCATAATAAGATAACAATTGATTAATACGTATCAGACATAATGATTTTGGATTATGATTTAATTGCGGAAAGAAAAACCTATGGTCAATACCCTTTGCAGCAGTTAAATTTTATTTTGTAATTTGTTATGACAATGATGATTATTATAAATATTATTATTATTTATTTAATGATTAATAATATTACATATTTTTCATTATTAAAAATATATTTATTTATTCTTTTCTTTTTTTAACAAAATCGCATAAAAACTGGATACATATACTACTTACCATAAATACTCATACAAAAATTAGCAACTTTTACATTAAACTTGTCTTAACATTATTTGATTTCCTAAAAATAATTCAGTTGAATTTATAGTGTTCATATTTTATAATCAGTTAAATAATATGTGATGAGTGACAACTCATTTCTTTAATTTACATCTGGTGTTAATTGTTTTTAATACAAAACACATTAAAATCAAAATAAAACAATGTGAAAAGCTTTCCTAGAGAGATACTATTAGAAACTTTATATCATGTAGTAATTAATTAGTTAGTAATAAGTCATAATTTTCTATAATCGATGTAAGAAGCTATTCATTAAGGATAAAAGGCCGGCGTCGAAAGTTAATTAAGTTTTAACTTATCTCTGTATTATTAAAGTATTTTTATTTTAGTTTAGTAAAACTTATTTAATAAGAAGTTTTAAATAATATATTCTAATTTCTATGATTATAATATACAATAAATAGTTTATACAATGGACTCAGCCTTCGTTCATTCATTAATTATATACATTCTACATAAAATATATAATTATAAATTTAGATTAACATGAATTGGATTTTAGATATGGAAGTATACATGTTGGTATATGGTGACAATACTGAATGCTGCGTGTCTTAAACATACAGCTATGTTTATGGCAATTGTGGAGTTAAACTAGGGAAGGAAAAAAGAGTTGAGTAAAATATAAAATAGTTGTTTTCGAGGTAAATATATCTAGAGTAATTTTGTCGAAAGCCACTCTGTTCTTCGAAGACATTACTCTAAGATCTAGGAACACACCAAAGAAGTCGTCAACACAAGTTGACTTTAAGAAGATTCCAAATTTGTTGGAATAACGGATGTCGGGAATTCGATACAATCGGGATTACGGATGTCGGTAATTCGAATGTCGGGAATTCGATATAGTCGGGATAACGAACGTCGGGAATTCGAACGTTGGAAATGTGTGTTTCAGGAAATCGATATATACCCATAATTTAGTATTTATATTTCAACCAATTTTATATAATAAAAAAAATGGTTGAAATTTAAATTAAGTAATATTTATTTTGCGTATATTCATTACAAAAATAAATACATAATTTATTTAATTAAAACGATTTTAAAGATAAAATCACAATGTTCATTTATAATTTCTAAAAGGATCACCTCTTTTTTCTTCTCAACCTTATCCTAACCTTTCGGACATCATTAATCTTTCTGTGAAATCTATTCTGATTTTTCACGTAGGTGTCACCTGCTACATCAGGTATTTGGGTTTTGATTTCCCTTGTCGCCGGTAGTTACCACAAGTTCTGCACATTTATCACACTAGTACAACAATACCTAGATCATTTTCTATTATAACAAATATTCGACTTTAAACTCTTATTTTATCAACTAAACATAAGATTTAGCAGACATTATGTACAATGTAATTTATTAAATTCATACTTGAATTTGTATAGAACATAAGCAAATAAAATAATAATAATAATAAAAAAATATAAATAACAATTTTTATTTTCTTAATTAAAACAATATATTATTTCTCTTTACTATAATAAGACTTAGATTTGAAAAAGAAAAAGAAAAATATACAATAATAATAATAATTAAATAAATAAATCAACTATCAAAAATATTGTTTTTATTGATTATTGACCAAAAAATTAGTCTCAACTTAGCCTCAACAAAGGGTAAATATGCAAAATATAATGAATGAAATATTATTTAATTATTCCCAAAATCTGCTAGTTACTAGAAAGGTGCAACCAATAAAAATAGATTTATAGTATAATTGCTTCTTTCTTTACTAATAAGATTATTTTTATAGATCCTTTCATAAATATAAATTTTAGAATATTTTCTAGCTATAAAATTATCCATAATGTCAGTAAAAAATTAATGTATTGAGTACACGTTAAAAGTTAAAATATTTCAAATATTAACTTAAAAATAACTCAATTTATTATTGAAGAAGTGTGACTTTCCTAACGAATCTGAAATTGTGGAGTTAAACTCGTTTTATTAGTATCTTTGAAAGTTAATATAAAGTGCATAGTATAGATTCTGGAATGGAATTGTACAGATCCAAATTACTGTTGCTCTAATTTCCCACTAGTGGAAGATAATCGTATCTTCGCACCCGGCCGCACACTTCTGGAGAAGATGGAAACTTGCGAAGCAAACTAATCGATACAACTCTCTTCCTAAGAGCATGTATCTTGCTTGTGTTGGTTATATTTCGCCACTTATCGGTCGTTGACGGTTTTCATAAACTCCTTGTTAAAACATTAAAGAAATATAAACCAATCCACTAACTTCACTTTTTACTACCTTATACTCAACTATAAATACCTCAGCATACGTTCAATTGAATTATAACTGTTGCTTTTTTGGCAAGCGCACATAGAATCTTTTCAATGTAAATTTCTTCTCATCTCAATCTTCAATTTTCTCAATTGGATATACGTTTTTACTTACTTCGAAAATTAGTAATAGTTGCTTTAGCTACATTTTTATTGAAATTTACATATATTACATTAATTATATGCACCATAAGGTGCATAAATATTACCCAAATTGAAGTACATAAAATAGCATAATTTACGTAAGTCAAAATTAATATTATTTAATAATTAATACATTTTGAAACCTGCGTCAAAACTATTTTTTATTTAAAATATGTTTTTATCGTTCAACAAATAAATGCCTATTTCTATAAAATGTGTAACGCAAATGTCAATGCAGTTTTTGTTCTCCGGTTTTTATGAAAAATTAGATTTAAATATCCAGTGCTGAAAAAAAGAGTAGGTTTTCATATATTCATTCGCGAGTGACGTTATTTGCTCTTCTTTTCATAAATTCACTAATGAAAAAGTACGGACGATTCTGTTAAAATTAAAACGTAGGGACAAAAAAAAAATGTAGGGTACTGCAATGAAAGTTCCTATTCATACAGAATTCAGTCCGAGCCGTATGAACGCGTTCCCATGATGAACAGAAAAACAGAAGTGCATGAAAGAATCGGCATTAGCACGAAATGAAGTGTGCAGAAGTGGATAAAGAAATGTGCAAAAACAAATGAAAATAAAAAAATGTACTTAACATCGAAAGGCTATATAAACTGAAATGGCATCAGGGCGGATGCAGAGCTCCGATGGTCTTTTTCAGCTATTCAAAAAAAAAATGGAATAAACGAAAATGTGAAGAAGACGAGGAAAATAGCAGGAAATAAAATTTTATTGTATTTAAAGAACATTGAAAATATAACTAGTTATGCTGTAATTAACACACTTTTCGATTTACTAATTAGTGTTTCGTATTTACTATAGAAATTATGCAAAAGTCTTTATGATATATAGAAATATGTTTGAATTTTCTATTTATATACGCATATATGCATAGTATGGGTAAAAAGATAATAAAAAGGATATACAATGTAAAAATAATGTTATATGCAAGTTTTTATGTGAAAGGTGACGTTAACTGAGGTATGGCTTTAATGTATTTAAATGAAGTCATTCATATTTCTTATAGATATACTTCTTAGCACTATATGAATAACTCTTTTAGTGCCAGTAATGGGTTCCGTCAATATAACGAAAACCGTAGTAAAATCAATGAGTCTAAAATCGCAATAAAATAAGCAGCATATGTGTACAGAGAGAAAAAAAATATATATTTAAAAATGAAGATATGGCTGTAATTTAAATATTTAAAGACAATATTGAAAACATAATGTATACGTTAATTTAACTTGTGATATTTTCATGAAACCAGCGACTGTAGGGAAAGTATACCCTTTGTTAATTGAAATTATAATTAAAATCGATGTCTCGTCTTTAATGGCTGAAACGCATTTCTCGATGCCTCATAAATAATTACGAGTGCCACTTTGGAGGATGTACACTGGTGTGGTACAAGACGCAAGTAATTTAGAACATGCAAGGCTTTCATTAAATTATACCATCACCAACCAAACGAACCGCACACATACATTCCTACACCCCTATATATATATATATATATATCTACTTATATATGAAGAAAGGGCACATGTGTATTTACCTTGAAACGGGTATCTCTAGACTTAGAACCAACGGCAGAAGAGAAAATATCCACCGGCGCTTTAATTTATGAACAGCAGACGCCAACCCAAACCCATTTCCATTTCATCTACCCTTACTTGTTTTCATGATTTTACATTTTCAGCCACAAGAAGTTACTATTGGAATGAAACTTGCAGCATTACGCAAATCCCAAATGTAATTACAATAGTTTCTGAGCGAATTATTAAGTTGTCAATAAAGGAAATAACTAAACAAGAAAAATCTGTAGGATATTATTTCAAGAATAATGAAATAACAAATGACAGCAACAATAGTTGATATTTTTTGTCATAATAATTGATTATATACATAAGACTTATTCAATAGAACTAACGTCAAAGCTTAATTATATATTGTTACAGTCTAACAAATACATAAAGATCATACTTATATAATTATTTTAAATAGTTGTAATTAGTGACCATCATATTTATTATTGTAATAAGTATGTGACGGTTTGTATTAAGGTTTTAATGCATATTGCAATATTTCAGGAGTTAACCGGATAATTATTATAATTATATCTTAAATAATACATGGCATTATAACTACGGGAAACATTTCCAAGATTGTGGTGTCAGCTCTAGTTGAATGCGGTTTACTAAGCTTTCTCTGCTCATATATAATAACGATCTCTTTATTTATATAAGCAGAGTAATTCTATTGGATGATGCATACATAGCATTTTAAGTTTTATTCTAAAATACTACATATTTTCTAAAATTCTATTATTATTTAATGATAGAAAGAGCTCAGTCAATAGACTTTTAACCAAATGTGTGGTCAATAAATATGTTTAATAATATACAGTTGTACCTCGTTATACGAGTGCCATAATATACGAGTGTTTTGAGATATGAGCCGCCGAGCGAGCAACATTTTGCTTTGAGATGAGAGCAAGATTTGAGATACGAGGAATCGTACACTACACCGCTGCACACGACACCAATTGTTTCTCCCACCTCAGACAAGACCTCAGTCTGTGTGTTTGTTTCTTTCGTTTTAGAATATTTTTTGACAAGTTGGGTTCGAATTTTTGTTTTTGTTTTACTATGAGATACGAGCAAGATGACTTACGAGCAAGGTTACGGAACGAATTAAACTCGTATGTCGAGGTACCACTGTATTATTATTATAGGAATATGTTTTGGATTTTTTATAGTTATCTGACTAATATATTAAATATAATCGTAACTCTTCCTTTCTAAAGGTCTATTGCTTTTACAAATTACATAGGAGCAATATTTGGTTGATTCCAGTCCTGATCAGTCGTAGCAAAGGTAGTAACATTCTTATGTAATATATTTTTAAAATATATTATAGCTTGTATCCTTATTGAAATATTCGTGTTTCTTTTAATGACATTTTATTAATTTAATTTGTAATTTTAACTTATATATTTTTAATGATTGAATAAGGAAATTTATGATAAATCTAGTAAAATGTTCAGGCTGTAAATTTCAGTCAATTTCTACCTTGAAACGTTTTATTCATTCATGTGGTAGGAATTTCGATCCAATTTAGGATGAGGAATTTCATTTTGAGTTTAGTAGGTTTTTCGTATTTTCTCCTATGAAAAATAACGTGGGCATTAATCGGTCAGATTGATTACGTTTGCGGGGACTGGTGAAACGAAATTACTCTTCAATTAACGCCGTGCGCCCATTCCAATTGTAAGCCCTCAATTAAAAATTAGCGCTGCAAACTGGAAATGGGCCACTTCCATGTTCAGAACCAAACCGCAATATTAAAAGAAACGCTGCAGAACGAAAAGCAATTACGTGAACTCATAGATATTGACCATCACCAGTTGTAATCCAAATAGAATGGAGTTTACCTCGATTGTTTATTGAACGTCCAACTTTACTATATTTTCGTAATGACAAAATTATTGAATCTTCAAAATTACTTTAAACTAAGCGGAAAGATTGCTATCAATAGTTCCTTGGAAAAAAAATAGTATTACTAGTATTAGTTAATATGTATTATAAGTATTAATAATTATATAAAATAATAATAATCAAAGGCTAATGGCCATAGTTGTGGATGCCTCAAAAAAAATTAAAACAAAAGATATGAACTGCTGGAAAGGGCTAATCACCAATATTATAAGTAATGTACGAAATTAGAATGAACTGGTATCAATTAATAATCATAATAAAAATAAAATTGAAAATAACTACAACCAATAGTATAAACCAGATGTTCTGCAGTCATAGTTCTGTTCTTATAAGTTCTTATAAATCCGGTATATTATATAACATCCTATTATATAATATATCATCATACATATATGTATTTTTTAGTTGTTATATAACATTCCTAAAATAGTTCGAGACGACCAAATTTTTCCTTAAAAAAAGTGAGTAATATTTGTATTATTACATTCATTTCTTTAGAAATTTAGACATTAAATTTAGTTGTTATATCAGTATGTAAAATTTGGTCGATTTCCTTAATTACAATAACGAGTCGACTTTAGTGTAGAGTAAATATAGTTTTATTAATTAAAATAACTAAATATGTATTTATTGGTTAATAGTAACTGTACATTATTAAGCACATGTATAGTGGATATGGATATGTAAATTAACCAGTCTTTGTATCGAATAAACATATCTATAAAATCAATATTTCCGATAACATCAAATAGATTACTTACATATAAAAATAGATTGTTTTAAAATATTTTTAATAAAAGTACAATTCTTACTTTAAAAAAAATCATTTACCTAAAATTATGTAAAATTGTTTATTTACTAACATTTATTTTAACAGTTACATAAAATGGCAAAAAAATCTTAGGTCTTTCCGTACGTTTTTTAATAATTAACAAAATATGTTGTATTAATAGTACATATAGCTGTTGATTTATTTAGTGTATTATTAAAATAATAACATGCTGGAAAAGTATGTGACACCGGGCAATGTGTATGTACGTCTGAAAATAGAGTACAAACGAACTGAAAGGATCATCAGATTAATATATAATCACCTAGAATACGATAATTTATCTACAAATTATGTCTATTCACTAATCATTGATTGATTAATATGGAATTTTCGAGCATAACTTTTGTCTGGCATTAAAGTATATGTGCGTATATACGTAGAGTAAATGAAAATTGGATGAAACAATTTACTGTGATTTGATGCGTTAATCTACATGTTTCATAGATCATGTGGAATAACTGAGCTTTACGTATATTGTCTATAATAACAAATGTAAATATAGGATATAAAGATAGTTTTAAACTTTTTTTAAGACTTCTATGTGTGTTTACTTTAGGTTGTCCAAGATGACCCGGTTTTCAGGCATTCCATATCTCAACAATGACTGCAATCTCCGTGTTTATATAACTCCTCTCAGCCAGTGCTCGTTCGCTCAACAAAACATTCAGCTCCACCCTCTCCGAACATTGTTGACGATGAGATATATTTTGAATACAGCCCATTTAGGCACGCATAATACGAAAACGCATTGCGGTCTATACACCACCTTAGGTGAGATGAGATAAAAACCCACTCAAGACCTATTCAAGAAAACAAGATGCTCCCCCGCGTCTCATCTCCTCCCTATAGCTATTTTCAAAAGAAACCTCGTCTTCCTTTGCTCTCGCAAAAAGTGATGATCCTAATAAGGACAATATGATTATGTTCATCTCTACTCTATACATAATTAATTTGCTAATAGAATGATCTGAAATAAAATTATCGTAATAAAACCAAGTTAATACTCTTATGAAAACTGACAAATTGAATTGGAAGAAATGTTAGGTGATTGATTATTTTTGTTGTGAGCTGCATCAAAGGAATTCGCTGAGCCTTTGATCTCGACCACTCGCCGCCTTTTACATTATGGACTAAAATTTGCGCGCTAAGAGATTTCAATTCCCGTACGATATTTCACGGGAAACGACGAAACGAAATGTTAAATTACAGCAAAATTATTTTTCATTTTCATCGTCTGCAGAAATATATTTCATTCCAAGGCTGGAAAATGTTCGAGTGGGGTTTGGTACGTCAGGAGCGTAGCAATCCGGAAACGTGCTTAAATTCCTGCAAAGTGTGCAACCCTTGGAGACGCGAAGGGTTAATGCCGGGTACCGAAGGCAAACGATTGCATCTTCGATACTGATGAGGGAGACTTGGGTTGTTACATTAGAACGAAAATAATCTCATTAATACCGCGCTTCAACTTGCCACAATGGGTTTGGTTTAATTAAATTCCTTTGCTCACACGAACTTCCAATTTGGCTTTTATTGTACATAGCTCTACTTCTTGCAGTTTTTTTCTATTTCTATTTCCTTTTTATTCCGTCTACTCGGAACAAATCAATTCCACTAATTTGCTAAGTTTTCCCTCTGGATGAAGATTGATTTCAAATCTTCGACTCATAATTACTTCAGATATGTTCAAGCGTAAATTAGGGAGAATATTTCCTGTCTGACATTAAGAGTGTGTTAGAGAGAAAAATGATAAAGTGTTAATAATATTGAGAGAGCGATGAAACAATTTAATAAAAGATCAAAATTTAATTAAAAATAGCTAACATTCCGAGCCGAACGGTTAGCATCGAGGCTAGGTCATGAAGAGACTATATACAATTTTACTTACACAAATCTATATTCTAAATAACATTTTGTTAATTTTGTTTGTTGTTTCAATTTTTGTTTTTGTCATTTTGGTTTCATCTCTGTTTGAAAAATAAATAGAATGAATTTATAGTTTTTATATAAGTATCATCATATTTTTAGTATTCAATTAAACTTTTAAAGAGTGATAAGTATAGAAATTATACAAAAAATGTTTAATTTCTATTAATTATTTCTATATTTTGGTTTATACGTACTTGTTTCCAGTATCATTAATACTAAAAGTATTTTTTAGTAAAAATATCGTATCTACTATCACCAACCAATAGTAGTTGATATAGTTTTATATCATTAATGAATAGTGTGTTTTTTCAGTTACAATTTTAAAGATTGTTTATTGTCTTTAGATTTTAGAGAGTATTTACTTAAAAAATAACAACCAAGAACTTTGAAATCAATTTATCAATTATGCCAGAACTTTATTAAATGTTAGAAGATGACTCTATTTTAGTGCACGATTTATGAAACAAGAAAATTTAGGAAATATTTTTATATATTTCAATTTTTTTATAGTGAATTGAAAACTTGAAACTATTTTGTGAAATTTATCCTAATTGTTTTGTCCAATTATTAAATGAATCAGAAATATATAAAAGCAATTTAGTCAAATTAAAAAAGTGAATTTCAATTTGTATATAAGTTAACTATTAATAACACTTTATTTTCAAAAAATGATTTCATTACCTTTAATAATATATTTACACCTGGAAACAAAGTTTCGTTTAGCAGATTGTGTTACATTAAATTTTATAAATAATTTATACCGAAGTTTGAAAATGTAGTTCAGTGTTTTAGATAAAAAGTAAATAACAGTTTTCTAAATAGAAAGCACTAAATTTTCTGGACACATCGAATAGAAACTAAATGCAAGGACGCGTTCATGTGTGAAATCAACCGTAAACCCTGCAATGTTCAACATCCTCGAGGGAAAAGCAGATGCTCCACTAAGTTCAAACAAGATGTAATCGTCCAAAATAACATTATAAGTGTCCATGAATCACACATACTTTTTATATAAAAAATAATATTTTCAATGATTTTATATTCTCCTGTTTAATATGTCAAGCTTAGATAAATTATTACATACATCTTTATACTGTTAATTAATATATAAAATTATATCCATAATGCAAATATATCAAATTTAGACTGTCATTATTTTAGAATATCTTAAAAATTAATGCTACTCTTTATTCTTTTATTATACTTACAAATGTAATAGGGATTACTTCTTTAAATTTGTTTAAGAACAGACACAATAAAAATATGTAAAACAATAATTAATTTTAAAATTATTAGAAATAAATACATAAATTATGTACGAACATATAACTTCACTTAATCTGCACGATTTGATTGATTGAAAATACTGATTAGTGTTAATTAGAACAGGAAGTTTATAACCGTTGTTTCGGTTGATCAATTTTCATTTAATTTTTATTATGATTATTGATCATAGGTCTTTTATGGCAGTTCTATTTTTACCAAATCGGATATTTAGGTTTTTCAAATTTAGACTTGGATCAGGAACTGGAATTATATTTGGTAACGGAAATTATATTTGAAATTCGAGATTTTTTGTTTGTTTTGTCAAGATTCGAGCACTAAAGATGCACTATGATAAGTTAATATTAATTATATCAATTTAGCTATTATAGCTATTTTTGTATATTGTATTAATTTCTCTATTTACAAATTTAGTTAAATTCTAAATGTTTCTTCTATATGTGTATAGTATCGATTTATAATATAAAACCAATTTTATGAAGATGACTGTAATAAAATGAAGGAGTTTATTGCCACTATACTTTTTTTTTATTATTTCCGTAAATTAGTTCGTAAAAAAACTTTTAAAGTGGAAAACCAGTAAAATACAAATCAGTTTCCGATTGTTAACGCACGTGCAGTGATGCAAGTAATTTGCTCAGAGCGTATCCGTTCCAACTGTACACACAAAGAGGTTGTAGAGATTTTCCTGCACAGATGTTTCTCTTCGATCTTTAAATACACATTTTCGCAATTTGATTATAACGCGGATAGTTAAAAATAGCAGTAACAAAATGAAGTATTGAAGTAGAAATAACATATATATTTATGGGTACAACAATTTATAAAATGTACTGGTTGTTCAAACAAGAGATTTATTGTCCGAATAAAAAAGTAATTATTGATGGAATTATTAATTTGATTACTATATAAATATTCCCATTTAATTAAGTAAAGTTTCTTTATTCATCTATTTTATTCAGCTTTCGTCATCATTTTTATGCAATAAATATAATGTGTTCCGTATGACTGGTATCATTTATTTCATTAATTATTTGAATAGATATTTTGAAGTCTTTTTAATAATATAATTAATTGGACAGTAAAACAACAAGATATTCTAAATATAAATAATAACAAACTAAAATAAGATATTTGAAAATGTATGATACTATATAAGAAATAAAATCAGGCTTTTTGATATTTTATGAATTCTATGTAACTATTACAATGAATATAATAATTATTATCATTACAAGATAAATAGATATTTATTTAAGTAAATAATCTTCGAATGGTGATTTGGTTAGGTTCGGTAATATTTTATTTTCTATTAAAAATCGAAATTGAAAAGATGTCATTTTTCAATTTCGTAGAGTTATCTCGATCGAATGTTACGTGATCTTAGGATATTTTCAACTCAGCGCGCTGAACGAATGTGACGCAGCAAAAACCTTCGACGTCTTTCAATAACCGTTACATTATTTTCATCATATTTCTTTTAATAAAGAAAATAATTTAACTTAGTTCACATTTTATATAATAATATATATATATATTGTAACGGTTAGATCAATAAATAACCGAGCAACTTCTATTTTATATACTTTATTGTAAAAAAGTTATTAAAAAATATATTAATTTCATTAAAACCATCTCCCATCTAAGTTTTTGTATAGAATTATTATCATAATACTATATAATATTTAAATATTAATGACCTGTCAGAACCCCAAAATTACACAAATAAGGCGTAAAAACTGTGAGCAATAATATTTTGTATGTAAGTTTCAATCAAATTTTACAATAGTTTAATAATTGTTATATCATTTGTATTACGTAAATCTAAAATTTTGAATAAATATAAAGTGTTCTATTATCAAATTGATTTGATTCTTCATCTGTAATATACAATATGAATTATATATATATATATAGGCTAATATTATTACATTATTTTTACAAAATAAAAATTTGGAAGATGATTGGAAGGTATTCAACAATATTTTCATCACATAAAGCTACATAACCTAGCAATTGATAGATATGCATACGTACCAAATCGCATGATTAAAACACATATATTAACCAACTAATCAGCCTCACACATTTTATTTAAAGAAGAATAATTAACTTTGTGACAACCAACCCCTATATCTTCCCAACTAATAAAGAAGGATTTATACAGTTACAGATAATAGATGATTAGTTTATCTATAAACTATCAACTGATTTCCTTTTTGTATTGTTAACAAATAACTGAATACAAATTCTATTGCACATTATGTGAATTAGATGATTTTAAATCTAGAAGGAGAAATTTTATGACTTTGAAATTTCTATTTTTTACATTTTCATATGTTTTTATAATTTTCTTTATTAATTTTCAGTTCTAATTGTCCTGCGAATGTAAACGTGATTTCCTAGAGTTCCTAGTATTGTTTTTAGAAATAATTGACTTAAATAGCCGTATGGTTAGAGTCGCCGGTCCACATCCTAAATAAATCTGGTTTTTGTGGTCTCTTTCAAGGTATTTTCTAGTCCTTCTAGACTGAGGCCATGAATTACTAATAGAAACAGTTTTCAAGCGATTAGCTGTCAATGCGTAATAGTTTCAAATAACGCAATAACTTGATGATTTATTGAATCCAAATAGATAGATTGTAAATATCGTTGCAAAAAGGCAGACAAAAATAAATAAATAAATGCTATAAATTCATAAAATTGCATCTACATATTTTTAATATTAACGTATTACTTTCAGTTATTCGGCCATCTAAGAACTTGTCCAAAGTATTAGTTCATGAATAACTAAATGAATATAATATAAACGAACGAAAAGATAATTATTGGTTATACAACACTGCCACCTTATCCTAAGATCCCACGGAAAAAATATATACATATACTGTTTATATAACAATATACAGAAAATCCCTCGTCCTTTTCATAACTGGTTTTTTGGGCCTAAGCAAATCTTAATGTAACAAATACATATAGATACGATAAAAACTTAAATAAATTCATTTATATGGAAATTATTCGGTCTCTTTTTCGTAAAACAGTTTAGAGTAGAATAATTTGTTTAGGGTAGTTATGTAAACTAAAACCATAATTCACCCCCTGCCAATAATTTATTAAACACGAAAATAGTTTAAAGAATATAAAGAACTGTGCTAAACTGAGCATTTTAAACATAATTTTTGTCGTATCCCGGGATTATAAATTAACTAATTATGTTAATATGCTAATTAACTAATTTAAAAATTAACGTATATGAGTAAAAATATTAATTATTTATATTTAGAAAATAAAAATGTTAAAATTATAACAAGCAATATATTCAAAATACCAAAATTATATTTATAATTTCTTTTTATCATGTTCATTATAAATAATTAAATGCTGAATGTATATAAACAAAACCTTTTTAATAATTAATTCGCATTGACGCACAATTTCTATTTATTAATTTAATATATAAATATAACCAGTGTAATAATTTATTTCGAGTTTGATGGATCAATAAACACGAATGTATAAATGTTTCATATACGAATGAATTCATTCGATATTAATTATAATTATTCGAAATCCTCTTCTGAAAAATCTCTCCATATTCGAACGTTCCTCCATTCGGATCCTCACCAGGATTCGCTATCCAGACAACCTGCTCCATAACCCTCCGAATGACGTCCTCTATTACAAAACCAAAATTGTTTCAGTCCTCGATAGATACCTCTCCCTTTCCCTTAAATTCATCTCAAAAGACGCAAATATATCCTCTCTCTCTATATTTTGTATCCCTCGAAATCCATCAACCCCTCCTAAACATAAGTATACCAGACTTACCCTATTCCAGTATCTATTATTCCTATAATTATGTCCCTTCCCTTTCCCAGAGGCTGACTTTTTTATAATGATTTGTTTTCTCCATCTTATGTAATTGCTAAACAATAGTGTTCATTTAGTTTCTGCATTGTATATAATATTCATGGGCGGAAAGACCGATGGTCGATAGCCCTTTGGCCAGTCTTTTCTTTTTATTATTATTATATTTGGTTTTATGTTTAGAATTATATTTTATAATTAGTTATTTAATATATATTTAAATTTAATCAATAATTTTTATACGATATTGACATAAAAAATATTATGTTCAATAATAAATTATAAATATGAAAATATGTATAGAGTGTAATATATATTTTCAATTATAGAAATGTTGAGATTTAGGAGACAATTTAATGCAGTAGATAAATCGTTCGTGTTTCGTTGCGTTGTTTGTAGACAGTGCATCCTTTGCAACTTTTAATAAATTCATGGAAAAACATAAAATTGTAAAAATATTTACAGGTTGCAAAAAAAACAGAAACAAAGTCGTATTTGTGCTACTTACAAGAAAAAAAGTTTAACCTATTTTATGTTTCAGTTTTGTAATGTGTCCCTTCACAAGGGAGGATATTTTTATTAATACCACATATTTACAAAATATTAGCATTCGTAAATATTAAAAATAATAAGTATCCCAGACTTACCCTATTCTAGTATCCATTATCCCTGTAAATATGTTCTTTCCCTTTCCATGAGGCTGCTTCTATTGTATAATGTTTTTTTTCTTATTACCTAATTGGTAAACAATAGTATTCATTTAGTTTATATATTGTATTTAATATACATGGGTGCCAAGACCAATGGTCGATAACCCTTTGGGCAGCCTTTTATTTTTATTATTGTAATTATGTTTGATTTTATATTTTAGAAAAATATTTTGTTTTTATAACTGGCCAATAAATTATATTATTATAATTATTTATGTACTTATTTCGCACTGAAATTGAATATATTTTAATACGCGTCTAGAAACGGGTACCAGTTTTAATAATAGAAACACAATATTGTACATTCCTACTCAGTCAAAATTAATTTCAGACTGCAGCGCACTGCAAACACGTATTTGCGCTATCTTCCTTGCAGCATTTTCTTCATTGGTCGTTCCTGATTGTAGACATTATTGCATTTTGAATTATTCGGAGAATTCATTCGAACAAGACAACATTTTATTTGATTCTTTCTCATCCGCATAGTGTCTTTATTGTCTGTACTATTTTAAGTTCAGATGTGATGTGCTGCAGTCCTCATAAAGATTTTATGGCAACATTGCTTGTCTCCTACTTACTACCCTTTGTCACAGTGAATTAAACTATCTAGCTATAGTTTCATATATACATTATTGTGCAATAACATTTTATATTAAAGATAACAATGATTACTTTTGTATGTAATTTCACAGTCTTAAGAAAAGTAAATTATTTAAAAAAAATTGATAATAAAAATAATTTTAATGTATTACATAGAAAAGTTTACTTTTATTATTGCTGATTTAATTAAAATTGATTTATGAATAATAAATAAATCATATTTTAGAATTAGACTGAATTTTAAATGTTCATTAAAAGATTGGCTAACCAACATATTGGCCAACGGTCAGAGCAAAACATCCCGATGTACTGGACTTTGCAATTGTGAAAGGCATTTCCACTAATTACCTTACAATTGATACAAATCTGGACCTCCCTTCACATCACTCTCAAATTTTATTGACACTGTCCTCGAGAATCCTGAATCGGACGAGACCACCAACCCTAAGTTAAAAAAAACCGACTGTGAACAATTCAGGGCATATCTCGAGACAGTGCTAATGGAAGATATTAAGCTGAAAACAGAACTAGATTTGGAGGATGCCGTCGAAGACCTTACTCGATCCATACAAATAGCAGGATGGGGTGCTACACCTTCACCGGCACCTGGCAGTGTTGCGTGCAATTGCCCAGTCAATATTCGTAATCTGGTCAAAGGAAAGCGAGGGCAGAGAGATCTGGCAAAATACCCACCATCCAGATGACAAAACTCGTTTGAACGCAGCAACCAGGCGGCTAAAAATCACATTGGAGTGAACACAGCGATGCGTTGCACGAGTATATCAGTAGTCTGTCTCCATCTGAAGCTACTGAATACTCATTGTGGAGGGCAACCAAACACGTAAATCGACCAAAACAATGAGAGTCGCCTCTTCGTCAACCGGATGGTAGCTCGGCAAGGAGTGATAAGGAGAACCCACCTAACAAACATCTTCCTGCCTTTCCCCTCGGAACTTGATGACAAACAAGAAAGTGATATATAGAAATTCCTGGAGTTCCATACCGGATGTCATCTCCCATAGCTCCCTTCAATGTGACACAGGTTGAGTCTACTATATGTAAGATGAAGAGGAAAAATCACCGGGATATGACCTGATTACAGCGGAAGTTTTGAGTCAGCTCCCACCCATTGGCTTGAAGGTGGTCACACTTATATTTAATGCTTTAATAAGATTTGGCATTTTTCCAGCTCAATGGAAGGTGGCACAAATTATCCTCATTACCAAGCCTGGTAACAGATGTGGCGACTTCCTATAGGCCCATTAGTCTGCTTCTTGTCCTGTCCAAGCTATTTGAAAGACTCCTCCTCCGAAGGCTGCGACCGTGGCTGCTGGATAGTGGACCATACCAGATCACCAATATAGGTTTTCGTGAGCGACATGGTACCGTGGAACAGGTTCATCGTGTAGTGGATGTTATTGGCCGAAGTCTCGAAGAGAAGAGGTACTGCTCCGCCGCTTTTCTTCGATCAAGTTTGGAATAAAGACTGCTGTATAAACTAAATAAATGTCTTCCACAATTGTATTATGCCATCCGTAAATCATACCTGATTGGAAGGCATTTCCAGGTCAAATACAGGGATGAGTTGACCTCTCTGCGCCCCATCCTCTCTGGTATCCCTCAGTGAAGCGTCTGTGGACTTGTACTGTACGTTATATTCACAGCAGACCTTCCCAGTTGTCAGCACGTTACTGTGGCCGCGTTTGCTGATGACACTGCGGTCAGGGCATCACACCAGGACTCTACAGTGGCCTCTCAAAAACTTCAGAGAAGCTTGGATGACATTGCCTACTGGCTCAAGGGATGGAGTCCCATGTTACGTTTACGTTGCGTAGATAAACTTGCCCTCCTGTGATACTGAATGGCTGTGCCCTGCCACAAACAAACGATGCCAAATACTTTGAGATAGACGTCTCACTTGGAAGAAGCACATACGAACAAAGAGGAAGCAGCTGGGCCAGACAGTAAAGAGGTTGCATTGGTTGATGGGCAGATATTCGTCTACCTCTGTTGACAATAAACTGAGCATCTATAAAGCCATCATAAAACCCATTTGGGCCTATGGAATCCAACTTTGGGGATCCGCCTGTAATACCACTATTGACATAATACAGAGGTTTCAATCAAGAACGCTAAGATCAATAACCATTGCACCATGGTTCTCAACAAATGATTACATCCACCAGTACACGAAAGTTGGAACTGTCAGGCAAGAAATAGAAAAGTTCAGCATTAACTATCGACATCGGCTGGACGAACATCCAAATCAACTCGCTGCACACCTTGCAAACACAGATTCCCACAGACGAAGATTGAAGCGATCTAAGCCGCAGGATCTTCCTGGTCGCTTTGCTAATTCTTAAATAGATATATACGTGTGAATACGATGATTCTTTTTGTTAGTCTTTTACAATAATTTTCATGTTAGTTTTTAGTGGAGTTTGATCGTTGGGTCAATCTTCAATATTTATATTTTTCTTTATTTTTATTTTCTTTTTTTTTCCCGATTCGATATAACTGGATATTTTGTAGATAGATTGCTTGTAAAGTAATTTATTTAAAAAAAGATGCATAAACTTACTTTTCCAAAATATATGTGAGCAAGGAAAATATTGATACTAATGCGAATTAATTACGTTGCTTTTCTCAGTGATTGTTGTTGTTTTGTTTTGTAAAGTTCATTTATATTTCCTTTGCTTTATTTTATAGTTAATTAAAGCGGATGTAAATAAAATTAATTAATTGGGAGTTGATTAAGGACAGTGTAAATAATCCAATTAAAAGAAATAAATGGTCGAGAAATAACAAAAACGTTCAGTATAAAGTAGTATACCGCATGTGGATTTGTTATCAATGTTCGGCTCACTTTTTTTTGTTCGATGTTTTTTTTCACTAAGGAACGAGAGAAATGTGGGTTGGTGTGTAATTTCCACAAGACTTACCGTCGACTGCCGCGACATAAATTCCATTTATTCTCAGACGGCAGTTGAGTTCTTCTTTTTTGTATTCCGACGACGGAAATTTCCGTTTAAGCCACCGCAGGCTCCCTTTAATGAACGATATGCCCTTCTTTCAGTTTCAGAACATCTAAAAAAAGTCTTATGGATTTTACACACAACTTTTTTTTGCTACTCGTTTGATATTTTTTTGTTGATTCCTCCACTCTTAACTGTCCTTATTCTCGAGAGTCAGGATGTGGAAGGTGATGTAGTGAGATCTGAGGGTGGCGGTGCGTATTTAATTCCATTAGAATGCTGACTTTGTGCAGAGTAGAGATTTGGCCAATCATTCACCTGGCGGGGATCAAGAGTGTTTGGTAAATACAACGCTGCTGCTGTTTTCATTATTTAATACTCAACACCTGACGGATTACGCGGCTGGAGCATGGGACCGGACACTCCCTAAATCCATGGATTAAATACGACCAAAAATTGATCAACACTTGCTCATCAATATTTTCATTTACATTTTCACATCCTGTATTCAAATATTACAGTGGACGTTTTTAATCCGCAATGTACGAACACAATACATTGACACAATTATGCAATGATTATAATATATCACAATTTGTCATTTCAAGTAGTTCAAATATATTTTTTACATGTAAATATACCAATATTTCAAACAAATATGAATTTATATTTATTAATTTAATTAATGCTTTTTACTTAGGCTAGTAGCTAGTTTTTATTAAAATATTTCAATTTATTTATTAGTTTGCACAATTTTCGAGATTTTGAATTTTCAGACTTTATAGACATTTTACATGTGTTAATAATTTAGCAGAGTTAAGTCATTAAATATTCTTACAATACGGATAATCGGTTCCCCTAGAAACGCAGTAACAAAACAGCAGTAAACAGCAGTAAAATGGGCTATGTTTTAAACATTCAAACCGGATTCTAGAATGCGCATTATTTATTTACAATGAAAATTGACAGAACATTATTTCTTATACTTAAACATAAGAAATAATATAATTTTACAAACAATAAGAATAAATCATGTTTTTTTTAAATTATTAATAATTAATCATTTTTATTGCAACTGTGAACAAAATAATATAACATTCATATAATTATATGAAGAAGAAAACACAATTATTACCAATGATGCAAAGACCTATGGTATATAGCCCATTTTTTTATTTAGCAATGTATAAAAATAATCTACAGAGAGTATTCAAATTCTGCTGGGTTGTTACTTTTATCGTTGCGTGAATAATATTTGCATAACGAAAGATGCGATCATAACAATAACCGGATTACCGAGGTCGTGTCTAACTCCATCAAGTCGCTTTTATGACCGTCTTATTCTCTTAATTAACACTAGTGTATTCCCCGCAACGACGGAACAGTAAAACATTTTTATTCCGCATAATTAAAATGAACAAATTAAAATTTCAGTTATCCCTTTCTGTATTACCTTTTACATTTTCAGAACAAATAACCATTTAATTTAATTTATATTTACAGTATAGATAAAAGTTTATATAATTAAATATTTTTAATCTTGGTGCATTTGCATAGATTTATTTGTAATTCCTTTATTATTATTTTAAGTTAGGATTAAAGTTTGTACAAAAAGTATATGTAATCTGTAATTATATGAATAGAATTATTATATGCATAGAATGCTGAAAAAAAAATGGTAGTAAGAAATATCGAATTAAAATTTATTAACTTTAAATACAAAGTTTTATTGAATTTAGTACTTAGTTATTTATTTCAAGTAAATTGATACATTATTCTGAATTAAATAATTATATTATATTTTCACTATGAAACTGATAATTTTAATTGTAATAACAATTATTATTGCAACAGACGTAGACAGGCAAAAACAAAAGATATATACAACAACAAATGTAAAAGACCTGATATACCTGTTACTAATGGTTATTTATCGATTTAAAAAAAATATAATACTATATTTAATGCTTTTATTTTATTTATCATAATTATATTTATATAGATTTGATTGGTTTCTTGAACTCATTAAATTGTTTAGGTTTTACAATATGTTAGTTATAATATGGGCTTAGGTATCAAAGGGGACTAATCCTGACTTTGTAATTAATTGACATACTCGAGGTATTATAACGGATTTATATTATCTTCTACTAACATTTTCTTGTCAATTCAGCCTTTATGAACTAAATTAGATAGAATGCATGTACTTGAAAATCTCAACATTTCGAGTTTATTTCATATAACATTAGAGCATGTAATTATTCATATAATTAGGAATGCATTAAAATTTGAATGCAGATATATTTACTAATACATTTGTCAATTGTTGCATCATAATAATTTCAAATTATTTAAAGAGAAAATTTTATAAATCATCACATATATATGTATTTTGTATGATGTTATATTGGTAATATAGATAAAGTATAATATTTACCTTATATAAATTGTTATTGACCGATATCTTTCATCCTATAATACAATTTAACAATAATTTTAATTTATATAATATTGTTAGGTATTATTATTTATATAAGTTATGTAATATATATTTATAATTTAAATAATAATATATCAGACACACTTAATTCGTTTTTTATCAGTCAATTAACTGTATATTGTTTAATTTGTTAATAATACTATTAATATTTTAACGAGGTTCAGATATGCATAATTCTAAATAAAAATGATATAATTTATATAAATAAATTAATAATTTTTTATTATGATTTGTACAAGCTATGAATTCCTTTTTAAATCGATTTAATATGAACAAGATATATTTAATTTGTACTTATAATTGTAATTATTTATAAATTTGTATTCAAAACTAATGGAAATCTATGGAATTATAATTTTAAACACATTTTTGTTTTGTTTTAATTTGTTTCTGTTAGATAATATAATATATGGAAAATCTAGTTTATGTAATCTAATTGTTTGATATTTATATTATAAATTTGAACACAGTTCAAATATTATGCATAATACAATATATAATATAATTCATATTCATGTAAAATATTTAATTTAGTTGACGAACAATATTCTATGCAGATTATGTTTGCGCTCCCATCGAAATATGCTCTTCGGTGGTGAGGATTTGCAGCGGTAAAATCCGTCGAGAGCACTTGACCATAGTAATGTTTTGTGTGTGCCGGTGCTCCACCGAAGCTATACCAATACCAAGGATAACTTATGGCTATGGAAATGTGCATCCTGCATACAAACACATACCTAAATGTATGCCTCCAAAATATACATATATACATGCATAAAAGCAGCCTTCCAAGCTCAGAATCTAAAATGTTAGCTGCTTCCACTCATATTTTTACAGAATACAATATGTTCTTTGGATATATAGTAGTTTTTCCATTCACATTTTTAAAAATATAATATTTTTACCTGCGAATAGAAACTTTAATTTCAGAAATCTAGTATTTTTTTTTACTTATTTTTATTTGAAATTATTTTGTGTATGCGATCTTTTGAATACAATTTGTAGCTAAACTTATAACTTTCATATTTATTTATAATAATTATTGTTTATAACCAGTAATATATATTCTAATAAGCTTCAAATTTATTATTAATTTTTATATTTACATAATTCTACGAATTGGCTTTAATCAAGGCCGTTATCTTGGAACTTACGTTCTAATAATAATGTAGAAGAAAAGTTATAGTATATATAACTAAAACAAATTTGATTAAATACAAAGAATGATTATCTAAATTTAAAGATTAATATCTTTTAGAAATAGTTCAATTAACCTAGCAAAATCATCAGCTTTTTCCGGACAAGAATTTTCATTATCTCCTTATTCCTCAACCATTTAATATTTGAGACTGTATCCACAATCATTTCAAAGTTGTCTGATTTTTAAATATTAACATGTATATTCCTATTCCGTGCCACTACTTCAATTTTGGTTTATTGGACACTTTTTGTTAATTTGTATCATACGAAACTCAATGACACTAAATGTCATACTATTAGGTTAGGATAAGTGTATCACTTCAAAGTATGGGTGTAATCCTATATACATATAAATTTGTATTTATTCAAACTGTATTTGTATTCATTAGTAATGAATAACAGGTATAGACTTCCAAGATTGTATTGTATTATTTTCTCAAACAATAACGTTTGGTTGCTAAAGGGCTGGAAAATTTTAATAGGACTTGGAAATCTATAACACTGTAAACGAATATTTAAATAATTAATTACGTTTTGTTTCAGTACTGGTCACTATGGATTGGCGCAGCATTACTCCATTGTTCTGTGTGCGTTCTACCTTCGTTGAGCGATAACAATGTCCTACACATCGGTGGCATCTTCCCGATTGCGGGTAAAGGAGGATGGCAAGGTGGCCAGGCTTGTATGCCAGCCGCAAATCTCGCTCTCGAGGATGTCAACAGCCGAAAGGACCTTCTTCCTGGATACATTCTCAAATTACACAGCAACGACAGCGAGGTAAGTTTCTTTTTATATTCTTCAGCATCATATTTTATAAACTATTAATATAAATCCTACAATTTATGGTTATATTAGTATAATAATACTATACTAGTATATAATAGTATTTACTGATTATGAGTAATCATGGTGTACCAATAAGAGATAGATGCAATTGCAATTACCCTAATAATGCTAATATTTATATGCTAATGTAACCTTTTAGTATATGCTAAAATGACTTATTAATTATATATTAAACTTCGATTAATGCTGTTTCTTAGTACTTAGGAACACATCCTAAGTACTAAACAAAATTATACTGTACTATATTTTTTCAAATAAGATGACTAGAAGACTCTTTCTGAAATTTAAATAAAATCATTTATATCCAACAACGATGTTAAATATATATTAAATTCCTATTCATAGATTAAATTATATATTATATATAAATATATAGAGTAAGGTTTTTAAATTGTAAAAAGTAGAAAAAGATTTTAATCGATTTTAGAAAGAGGTAAAAAATAATAAGTTATTTCGAAATAAAATAGATGGTTCCAATTTTCTTCAAGTAATTAAAGGCGATAAAATAAATTATACAACTTGGTACATACATCTCAGTCTCAGCTCACATCCTTTGCACTCTATCTTCTCTAGAATTGATCACAGGTACTATAAAACAGTGGGAATAAAATAAATTCCTAGAGTAGAAAATTGTATCAACTGTTATATACTTTGTAAAGATGTAGAAAAATACATTTGTTATTTCTTTTTATGTTTTTTTTTAAGAAATTAATTATTTTATTTACGAATGTTCACTATTAATCATTACCATATTTTCACATTAAAATGAAACATTGTTATTATTAATAATGGTACTGTATTCATTGTAATTACTGCATTATAAGTAGTTTGGATCATTATAAACTGGTATGGAAATAATACCGTTATTTGTATAATTCGCAATACAATCTTGCTAGATCTAATAGTCAAACTTAACTCCTATACAAAAGAACTCAAATCCAAAATAAAGACAAGATATCCATCAAACATCCATCTATAAATCTATCTGCCGACCATTCCTCAAATATGGTTTCCCCCTTCTCTCCCAATGCCGGAACCTTGTTCAGAAAAGTCTCCGTATCCGAACGTTCCTCCCTTCGTATCCTCACCAGGATCCTCTATCCAAACAAGCCGCTCCATAACTCTCTGAATGACCTATTCCAAAACCAAAATTGTTCCAGTCCTCGATAGATACCTCTCCCTTTCCCTTAAATTGATCTTAAAAGAATTCAATTTATCCTCTCTCTCAAAATTTTGTATCCCTGGAAATTCATAAACCCCTCCTAAATATAAGTATCCCAGACTAAACCCATTCCAGTATCTATTATCCCTATAATTATGTCTCTTCCCTTTCCCAGAGGCTGCCTTTTCCTTTTGTTATTATTATTATTTTGTTTGGTTTTTATGTTTAGAATTATATTTTGTTTTTTATGACTGGCCAATAAATTATCATACATACATAAAAAAGAAAAATCTTAGTTACAGTTCTAATTTAATTAATTGGTTTAAACCCAACACAAACCGTTCTCGCTCTTTGCAGTCAACCCTCCAACAACGTGCTAACTTTCTACAACGTAATATGTAAATTGCATAGTAAGAAACTCTAAATTAGTATAATTCAGAATAATTAATAACGTGTTCTACCGAAACATAATTATTTTACTCAATAACAGATCCAAGGATTTCGAAGAACTGCTGCACAGGAGAAATACAAAAATAAATTACAAAATAATGAATAATAATGTACATATATGAGAACATGAATATAATAATTCTTACTCCAATTGAAGTTTCTTTTTAACAACATTCAAATTTAAATCAACTATGAATGCGTTTGAGGTAAAGGTATCAATTAATTTCTTAAACTAATTAAGTTTTAATATATACAAACTGTGTTATACGAGAAACGTATGTAGGAGAAACGTGTATAGAACCACCTTATAAGAGGACCGTGTTATAAAAGGGTTTACTGTGTAATCAAATAAATTAAACATTATTAGTTTTCTGTTTCATTAACACACTTGATTTTATTGAATCTGTATGTTCTCGATATATTGTATAAATTGAAACCATTACATTTCTCATAAATGAGCATGGCATGTAAATAAACACACAAACGACTGTACATGGGAGAAGGCAAATACACGTATTTGCTTTCAGGTTTACACAGCTTCTACTTTTACATACGATCTACATCGAATACACGTGCGCAAACATGCGTTCCGGTGCCGCTGTATCAATCATTTAAATAAAGGATTAATGATTTTCAAATGTTCATTTCCAGGAGGGAATTAATTCTGATAATACTCGAATAAAACTCAAAGCATTTAATTACCAAACATCAATGAATGTTTATCAACTATTACAATACGTGATTACATAACATTATGTTTACAATTTTATTCTATACATTAATTAGACGCAAAAGACATAATTAGTACCTGTGAACTATATATACATTAATTAAACGCAATCTATATAATTAATACATATGAACTGTGATGTACTTTTTTTTACTTACATTTCTATTATTTCAAAATTAATATAAGTAGTAATAATTATTCATATATGTATATGCTATAGTATGAGTATATGTATATGGCATAGTATGAGTAGTTCGTTAAGAATGTTTAAAACCAGACTAATCCAGGAACTATAGAAATACTCAAACATATTGATATCGTTTTTTTCGAATTTATTTTGCTCATTCGAAATTAGTTTATTTTGCAATTTTCAAATCGAAATCGAATGATCTCTGGAGCTTTTAGTCCTGATAATCGTATTATAATAAAAATTCAAACTGATCCATAATGCTAGGAACATTTTTTTCAGTATCTATTAGCTATAGTAACCTTGGGTTGTGTAATATATAAGATGAGTTACATACATTTTAAAATTTTATAGATTAGCGTTTTAGTTTATAGTCTATATATTTCAGGGTGACAGAAAAAACGGGATCTTTTAAACAATCCAATAAAACCAAGAGTGATGGAAGAAAAACATTTTATTCAAATAAATTGTTCCATATAAAATTGACAGTGTGTTGCTCCATCCAGGTTTCTTGAAATTATGGAACATTTTCCAATTCAGGTGTAACGAAAGATTGTAACATCTCCACGTAACGATCCGCATTAATGGTTTCTGTGATCCCCTGTTAATTTAAACAACACATCATGCTGTCACCTTACTGACGTGTAATGGACGGTCATGAACTTCTTTAGGATTTATGTCTCTCCAGTAATGGTAGTGCTACTTATTCACGTTACCTTTGAGGTGAAAATAGGCCTCATCTGACATTTACAACTTGCTTAATTCATCGTCATTATTTATATTTATTATCATTTGTTATCATTTGTTAATATAATTCTAATCGCAAATAATAATCGTTTTCCTTCAGTTGTCAGATAAAAAAATACTATCCAGTCACATTTCAACCGCAGCTATTTAATATTTTACTTTAAGAAAATTAAGTTTTTAATTTCAATTTATAAAATATAAATTTAAGGATCAAGTTTCCTTAGTTTACATTAATTTGATAAATTAACGAAATTCCGCTAATATTATTATTATTATAAAATATTTTCAGAATATATTACAAAACCTTAAATGATATTATATAGTAAAGGCATTATATTTACAATAAAATTTTAGTTACAATAATGTCATTCAAAGATTAATTGAGAGTAATAACTATTAAATATTTTTAATATCAAACCAGATTTATATAAACTTAAATATAAATACATAAAACATGTATACGTGAGAAATCAAATGTGTTATCATTAATATTTGTTTTAATTTTCGTATATATTGCATCTGCAAAAAATGTTTCATTACAACTGAGTTACAAATGTTGAAAGCTCTTTGTAGATATGTAAGGAAATATTACCGATTACCGATTATTCACGAAATTACTCACATTACCTATTTACTATCAAAATATACCGGTAATTTTGAGAGTAATACTGATAATCGTTTTCACGTAATTGAATCACTACCAAAAATTTATTTTATTGAAATTGTGATTATGAAATAAATAAAAAAATAATAATTTGACAAACATATTAAATTATGATTTATATAAAATTTGTAATTATAAATAAATTAATTTACGAGAGATTGTGTATTTATATAAAATATTCAATATTTTAATTATTTTTAATTAGCGCATTTAGATTTGATTCATCAAAAATGTATTATATTTATGCAAAATGTTTGTATGTGCGAGAGTATCCGGCATCCTTGTATATTCCTATTATCTCGAGACAATGTACCAAGAGATGCTGGTCTATATACAAAGTGTATGTGCATTCAACCATGTTGTTAACTTTGCATGGCTAATGCCTTCAGCGCCTGCCACCACTATCTTTACAACAATATAAACTTGCATTGTTATGCACATATGTTTAAACAAACACAATTTGTATATTAACAAAGTTTCGAAAGGACTTTCGGGTTAAAGGCAAACGTTGTACACATTCGTGTGCAAAGGGCCGTGAACGTGCCGAGAACTAATTGTCAGTTATGGATTGCTTGATTAGATCGTCCAGACGTGAATAAATTGTAGCAATCTATAAATAGTTACTTTATAAATAGTAACTTTATAAATAAATCCTATCATCAGTTTGCTAGAGTGTCTACTTACAAGGGGTTGGTGGGGGTGATATCGTCTGGCATGGTGGACGCGGTCAACAGTTTTGCATTGCAAATTAATTGGAAGTGGGTTTTGGTTTTGGTGGCCAAGAGGCATCTCGTGCAAATAACTTTGTTAGACTGACACAGCCACCCATTATCCTACTCTTTACATCGGATCAATTCATAAACTGCAAATTTTATTAACCGCACCAAACTTCCCCGACATTAAACCAATTACAATGAACCATCCCGCACTACCACTTAATCAAGTTACATCAACTATTAAATAAATTACTTAATTTGTTTAATCAATTTACCTACCAATCAAATAAAATAAATATTTACATAATAATAAATTACATAATAAAATTTGAATAATTCTAACTATTTTCGTTATTTTATTGAAAACAATACTGATCAAAATTTTTCATAATATTGTAGTGTAACGAATATTCAATGTAACTATTATTTTTTATAACTTTCAATCAGTTTTGTTGAATATAAATCGTTTTATCAATTATTTTTATTTAATTTTGTTCCATTCTATGAAACTCTATAATATATTATATAGTTTCAAGAATATATCACATTACTTAGTATTATATATTTGTATAAATTTAAAAAAAATCGCTGCTGCTATTGCAAAGGCAGTTATATCTATTAGACACACTAGGTACAGTTTTTTCTATGTGCATACGAAATGTTAGGGCCCACGAAATAAAATTGAATAATACAAAATATTACTACTACTTAACCGTTGCCTAGAGCTTACAACACGCTTAATGTGACTCTTTTAATTGTCATCTTTTTTGTTTGGTTTCATTTAGATTGATGCAACACCTGTCAAATTATTTAGTTCTCAAAAATATATTTATTAAAACATTCGTAATTTTGTTTTTTTTCAGAAGTTCTAATCTCTTTGGTACAATTTAGACCCATAAAGATGTTTGAATTGATAATATTTAAAAATATTCTAAATTATTTATACTTAGGCTATTTAATGTTTAAAACAGAAATCCAACAAAGTTATGCTAAAATTACATTATCTCAATTCACATGTGATCATTTTTTTAAAGATATTAATTTGATATTAAAATATTATAAAATATTTGGAGTCGGGGAAAAAGACCTATGGTCTACAGACCTTTGCAGCAATAGATTTTTTATTTTTTTAATATTCTATAAAATTCTAAAATGATGATTCTTTATTAAAAAGGAACAGTATTTTAAAAATGAAGTAACTCTCAAATTGGAACATATTTACATTTTCCGTGTCCTTTATTCTCATTAATTTAACTACCAAATTAAAAGTGTATAAATAATACAAAATGTATGCTAAATTTAGATCGTTAAAAATGAACATGAAGCGACATAATTTTTCAATTTCACCGTGAATATGTCGAAAATGTTTGTATAAAGCTTGGCTTTAATGTTTGATTTAATGGAATCGTTTGTGTGTAAACCGAAAATCACTTTTCCGCCGTGACTAAACCTTAAATACACGTATAAATTTAACTTTATGCAAAATTTGTACGAGCATCCGAGCACAGAGCGCGACGCGCGGTTATGAAACAAATTAAAATTTTGAATCCGTTGGTGGGAAAATGGAAATGTGTATGCAAATGAATTCCAAATGACTTTTATAATTTTCGAGCGATGTTTTATTTTTTATTCGTTTCATTGTTTCTCTTGATTATATAATTGTTATTATTAATGTTATCGTTGATATTACGTAATGAATATACGACTATAGACGAGTTTGATTTGATTTAATTATGAATCAAAAAAGACAGTACGTTAAATATATACATTTCGTATTTGTCTGCTCTTTATTTAATAATTTTAAAAAAATGTTACCTTTCTATATATATATATATATAGATTATTTCATTACAAACAGCAAATTAATTTATGCCCTGTCTTCCATATAAATCACACAAATTTTCAAGTTCACTTTTAAAAATCAACTAAATTAAATATTGATTAGCCTATTCGAAACAATTGTATCTATCAAAATTCTCAATATTTATCATATTCAATATAACAGAGGTTGATTTGTTACATAGAATAGTTGCTGCAGAAAAATCTGACTAAACTCATGTGAATGGGTAAATTCCAGATATTGCACCCATTTTTACATATCTACATAATCGTTAATTTAATTCGAAAAAAAAAGAAAAAAGAAGAAAAGCTTGCCAAAGGGCTGTCAATAATTGATCTTTCCACTTATCAATATTATGTGCAATGTAGAAACTAAATGTACAAGAAGATAAAATAATCATTATACAAAAAAAAACAGCCTCTGTGAAATGAAGTGACATAATTATATGGATAATAGGTACTGGAATAGGGTTTGTATGGGATACAATAATAATTCTAATAGTAGAATAGGTTGAGCATGCAGTTTATCTAGGAATATTAATAAATGAAAAAAAAAATAGGGATTCGCACATTAACAACTTATTAAAAAAAACTCGGCGTGCATAGGAGCGTTATGAAGGACTGAAAAGTTTATACCGGATGAATGCGGGATGATAATTCAGAATAAGTTACGGTATGGCAGTATGGGGTATCACAAAACACAACAAAATTGCACTACAGACAGCAAAATTAAAAAGAATTCTGTTACAAAGAGTAAAAGACTTGAAATGCAAATGAATATAACAATAATTAAAATAATAAACAAATTAACAAACACGGATATAATAAAACAAAGAAACAAAGATACACATCAATACAAAACAAGAGGAAGGAACGACATAAGACCTGAAGGGAATAGGACAGCCATACTAAACGATAGTATTCTGGTAAGGGGAGTAAGGAAATTCAATGAATTGCCGGACGACATAAAAATAGAGAAGAATATGGAAAATTTTAAAAAGAAAATTAAAGAATTGTATAAAAATAGAACAAATAAATAGAAGAAGCTTATTTGCAATACCAGCCTATGGAACACCCATGGACTGTAGCAGAGGAGCTTCAACCCTTATTTTTATATGTAAATATGTAGATGTAAATAAGATAAATAAATAAAATTTTAAAAAAATATTTAAAATTAAAATGTGATGAATTTTAACTGCACTTAGCATAACACAATAAGGAATACTCCACGACTAGTAATGGCATTAGACATGCCTGTGACCAACTCTAGTTGTGTTAACGAATTACATTTTTAATTTTGCTCTTTATAAAATATAATTTACTAATATATTATTTAGTTACAAAAATAACATTTTCAATAATATAAAAATTCTCAATAACACAAAAATATTAATTAACTTTTTTTCTTAAAAAAATATTCTATATATACAAAGCTATGCATGAAAACATATGGATGCGCATCAAAATACAAGTACTGACGTACTTACATTTTATAATAAAGGAGATTTTATTTATAATTATTTTATAGACCATGTGACAATCACTCACGATCTCACTTTCTTTCCCATACTTCACTCAAAAATACTTTGTTATAGAAACTTATATGTACATTTTAAAACTTTTTCCTAGAACAAATAGTTTCAAATGATTTGAATATAAGCATAAAAAAATGTAAATTGTCCGACTACTATTCTCCCATTTTCCTTGTATTGTTGATTCGCTTCAGGTCAATTCGTTTGCACCGAAGCGACTCGATGTTTTCGGTATAAACAAGTTATCAGATGCACATGGGGATCGTGTTCATGCCCAACCGATTCCGACGAGCCATCCACGCACGCATTACCAATTAATGCACTCGCTTCAAGTTAAAAAAATATTAATATGCTTTCAAAGTGCATTAGGGAGGAAGCTTTACGTGGAAAACGACCGGAATCCAACATCATTTAATATCCTTGTTGTTTCACGTTTTATCCCTGCTTAAAAGGCTGGGGATTTCCGGCTAATTATAAATATTCACAGTATTTCCTTCCGCCTAAATTTTTAAATTCGAATGTAAAATGCATCAAAATAATTTCACATAATAAAAACTCATAATATTATTATTTAATTTCGATCCCACCTTTTATTTACACCATTTCACCGAATGTACTAACTTAATTTCCCATGCTTCCTCTCTTAGATCATTTATCCAAAGCATTCAAAACCTCCTCTGAACATACTTGTCAATGGTATAACAAATGGCGTCTAAAAATAAAACAAAATGTTTAGTACCCTACCACCGTATTTCATCTTCCTCTTCTTATATTACCTTTGATAATCTTCCCATCTACTCGTCACCATCCGTAAAATACCTAGGAATCCTACTAGGTCCAAAATTCAACCTTAACTCCTAATTAAAAGAATTCAAATCCAAAATTAAGACAAGATCACCTCATTTCCGATCCCTAACATTCCGTAGTTGTGCAATATTCATCAAATGTAAAACATCCATCTATAAATATATCTGCCTTCAAATCCTCGAATATGGTTTCCCCCTTTTTACCCAATGCCGGAACCCTGTTCTGAGAAGTTTCTCCGTATCTGTACATTCCTCCCTTCATGTCCTCACCAGGATCCGCCATCCAAACAACCCGCTCCATAACCTTCCGGGTCACCTCCTCTATTACAGAACCAAGATTGTTCCAGTCCTTGATAGATACCCCTTCTTTTCCCTTAAATTCATCTCGAAATACTCAAATTTATACTATGTCTCAAAATTTTGTATCTCTCGAAATCCATCAACTCCTCCTAAATATAAGTATGCCAGACTTATCCTATTCCAGTATCTATTATCCCTATAATTATGTCCCTTCCCTTTCCAACAGGCTGTCTTTTTTATAATGATTTTTTTCTCCTTGTTCATTTCTACATTATATATAATATTCATGGCTGGAAAGACTAATGGTCGATAGCCTTTTAACCAGTCTTTTATTTTTATTAGTATTATGTTTGGTTATATTTAGAATTTTATTTTGTTGTTATGACTAGCCAATAAATGTTATTATTATTATTTGTTTTAAATATATGTTCAAACTGAGAAATAAATAGAAATATTTTTCATAAAAATAAATAATTATAAATAATACTGTCGTAATTTTAAATGAAAAATGTCATGAATTAATATGACAGTGGTCTTAGATATATTTCTGATTTAGCATGAGCATAACTTTACCTCGAAATTAAATAAAAAATATATATTTTTGAAATAATTGTCAATAACAGTTTCGTTTATTATGATTATTGGAATGCGCTCGTAAAGAGCGATTTATGTAATTACCCAATTTATAATAGTTTGAAATAGATGTTACCCCATTTTTCTGCAATCTGTTCTGGTATATTATTTATCAGTGTACATTTGTACATTGCAATTCTGGCTGAGAATTTATGTCTATCATAATTTATAACATGGTATAGTAAATTACAATATTTGTAATTTTAGAAAGGATATTACTCACCACAAAAATTGTTATCATTATTACAAATTTATCATCATAAACTATATGTCTGTACAAACATCCAAAAGTAATTAGAATTAACTAGAATTACAAGATAGTTACCATCTATATGAATTAATAAAGTATAATTACACTGATAGGATACGAATTCATGAATTAATTTATTAAGTTCTAGCTTTCGAATTAAGTAATGTTTGCGTCGGAATATTCATAGGAATTATTTATCATATCAATACCCTACAAATCGAAATATACTTTTCACAATAATATGATATTATATTATCTACTGCCATAAAATACGTTTTATCATAAAATATGTATTTAAATACATAGATATCATTGGGTTGTTAGCACATCTTTGAATTTAAGTTAAATTATAGTTGTAATTGGGAATATCAAGACATTTTGATGTTAAGTGTTTGAACTCTTGGAGATCTATTTGGGATATTAAGCTTAATCTCTTGCAGAAGTTTCGTGGAAGTTTATATTACCAGTTATCCTAAGAGGCCTGAGCACTGTAAATTTGATCTTTATTTCAATTGGTATACCGACGTGTTGCAATTATGTTAAAGATTTATACAAATATTAATAATAATTTTAATCTTTATTATAAAGCGAACTAAGTCTTTCCGCTCAAAAGTTTTCTATTATATTACATAGTTTACATAATTATCATTATATTCACATATGAAATAAATATATATATACTTATATAATTTTCAAAGAATATGAAATTTAGTTAAAATGAACACTATTTGGATGCGAGTCATTATTATTTAAAATAGTAACGGGAATTAATCTATAATTTAATGTAAAATATTTGTTAAGTAAAAATATTAATATATTTAACATTCATGGTAATAAAATATCATTTGCAGTTGAAAGAAGAGTAAACTATGAGTTTTTCAATTATATATTGATAATTGTTAGTAAAGACAACTAAGGAACTTCAATATTAATTCATGAATAATTTAAAGTGAAACTTATTAACAAACAAAAATAACTTAGAATGTAATGTTCCTAATAAAATACTGAATCGTATATAATAATATTATCTCCATGGAGGGCAAGTATCTATGGTCAATAGCCATTTGTAAAAATTCATTTCCATTGATACTTATACACTTTTATACATTTACTACATTGTATTATGTTAGATACTTTTAGTTATTACTGAATGGATAATTGTAATTGCCTTGAGTTTATTACATTCCTCTGCTCAGAGTACTTTATTATCCAAGTTTTTCTTATTCTTTCCATTTTTAATTTACTGTTCTCAAAGCTAGCTTCGCAATTTAACTGCCATCATGATAAGTAGAACAGTCCTGCCGCTGTTATTATGAGTTTTTATTGTGCAGAATATTTCTCAAGGCTATATTATATTTAAATTGAAATGAACATTATTTATATAGTTCATAATTAAAAGCTTCTTAGTAGTTACTTCTACTATTTATTATTACCTGTAAAACGTATTTTTTAAATAAATAATGCATCTATAATTTGAGAAAAGACATTTATTTTATGTGCAATAAATTATAAATAATTTTGAGACAAAAATAGTATGAAATCTGATTTGCTTTGATAGATTTATCGAAATTTATATATATACTCGGTTTACAAATTACACATATTTTACGACATTTCTTATTTCTAAATGCTCATTTTTCTGAGGACCTTAATTTTTTGAAAATTTTGAGAAAAGAAGGAGATATAGTATTTTTTAAATAATCGATTTATAAATTTTGGAAAGCGCCTTGTGAATTTTTATCTCTATATTTTTTTTAAATGTATATAAAGTGTTTTGTTGTTTTCTACAATTATTTATTAAAGTTCCTCAAAAGTAGTATGAATATTATTTTTTTATAATAATTGATTACATGATCTTCTAATTCTTTTGAGATTTATCCATTAGCTAGGTTTGTTAAACTAAATTCAGTTGTATGTCTTAATTCTAGTAGGATGGGAAGATATTGGTAGTTTGCTCTTTAGCTCTTAATTGTTGTCAATACATATGTTAAATAATAATTCAAAGGCAGGACGATCTCTGCTCTCTGTAGCCATATAATTTCATTTTATTACTTCTTCATTTTTATTTTATTCACTTTATTTTTTGTCTGTTATTAATGGGAGTTCTATAATTTAAAAAAATGTAGGTTTTTAAGTGTCCCAAATTTATCTCGAAAAAACCTTAAACCTTAGATAATTGTCCTATAATGTAAAAGTTACACTATCAAGTACTTTTAACTTACCATAAGATAATTATTTGTTATGCTTTGAAGCAAACAATGATAATTTTAGTTACTCGCTTTATGATAACCAACTTTTAGTATTCTTCACATAAATTGGTGTATTAAATCATATATGGTGTGGATATAACATTGAAGTAAATAAATTGCTCTGATTCTAATTTTGATTTTACAAATATGAAAGATCTCGAGCGGAAAGACCAAGCCGTAAAAAAATTAGCTTCTGACAGACGACTTTGCAGTGCAGTGGTTATGATTCGAAATGAAAAATTGCGACGAATGGGAAAAAATGTATTCTCATCGCACACCCCTACGTATATATGTCCTTATTCCCCTGGAATAAGCTGGAGCAGCTTTTATCTTATATTAAGATTAATAATGTCGTGTCAGTCAATCCGACGTCTTCTTTATTACGAGGACTCCGTTCAAAAAGTATATTGCTTTTATCAATCATGTAATGCTGCAACTAAATTTCTTAAATGGCATGATATTATTATCCTCTCGCGCGCAGCCCATTCCGCATCAATCTTTTTCACGCAAATGATTAAGGCACTTCGGGCATTCCTGAAAACTGAAAAACAACACCCGGATCCGGAAGCCAACGCCCTTTTATCCGGATACATTATTACCAACAACATTTGCCGACGCATTTATCTCAATTCCGTTTATCACTCGAACAGACTTTTATGTAAAATATCATATTTCTGCAGAACTGAAATATATATCATAAATATTAAATGCAGCTGCATTAGCATGGCGACATTGCTTCCTTCCATATTTTTTTTCTTTCTTGTCAAACGGAATTAAGTTGCACACGAGTTGAATGTGAAAAGTTAATGTTTCTATTTAAAAACTTTAATTATGTAATTGCGGTAGTGGAGAAAGTTCGTAAAAGAAGTTCCTGCCATTCTATGAACTTAGCTATTAAACTTTTCATTTGGAAAATTAATATGAAAAACTGATATTTTCATACGTTAATTTTACTAGTTCTAATTAACCACTATTTTAAAGACATTTCCTAAAAATATTGCAATATCTTCTACAAGATAAAAAATTATATTTTGTTTTTATTTAAGTACTCAATTATTTACATACTTCTTTGCTATTTTCTTGACAATTGTTTGTATTTCTTATATTAATTTATTTCTTTTTTGTTATATTGCATATTTTTATCAAGTTTTTCGTAAGAATGGTGAAGATATGACTGTAAACGGATAAAAAATAACAAAAAAATAAATAAATATTAAAAGAACTTATGAAAATACGAGGATTGATACCAAATACTGAGAAATAACGAGAAATATTAAAGATGAAACATGACGAATAATGAAAAGAAATATCGTGACAAAAAAATATATTAACAATGGACACATTATCACTTGGGATTACGGGTTAAAACATCGATACAAACATAAAAAAATAACAGTCATCAAGGGATTAGTTGTCAATGGGCAACGGTTCGAAACAAGTGTCTGTAACTATGTGTGATTTGCTGAATGTCCAAATATATAGTTTGCAAATATCGTTGCATAAAAGTTGCACATAGGATTTTAAGATCCTCATGTAGCAAAATTTATTATAAAAATCAAAATAAGTATTTATATATTTTTTAACGTATCCATGCTATTTTCATTTCATGTTTTATATAACTGCATGAAATGGAAATACTGAGGGAAAAGTTTATATTAATTGTACCGTTTTCAATTCGTTTCAATGGATACACTGAAATTCAATTCCATCTATTTTCATACCCATTTCAATCGATTTTCAACTTTAATCATTTGTGACAGTGCATTACAGTTTTACATGTATAGCTTTCATCTATTTACGTTTTCACATATCGATAGTTTAGTTTCGGACCTTTTATTCTTTAGCATCAATTAGTTTCAGAGCAAAGGTGGTTAACCATTATGAGGTTTCAAACTACACGTTATTTTCGTTGTAAATTGCGGTTGTGGTTTGCAACGAAATTGCTTGATTCCCCTAGTGCGAATACAATTTCAAATGGAGGCATGTTCAATTATTCATTGTAGATTACTAAAAGAACTAATTTATTTGTAATTTACAAAATAGTGTAATTTAATACTTATATATAAAATTTGACTATATATTGTTGGAATTTTCTTTTATTGATTTAATTTATTGTGTTTAGTCGAAATTAAATAGAATAGAATTTTATAAACATATATTGTATTTTGCTATTAGTAATGAGGCTTTTATCTTAATCCGTTAAATTACGAAATGTTAAGAAATGATTATATCAATTTTATATTAAATCTTACGGCTTCGATATTCAATCAATTTAGATTTCGAACAACTACGTACGGTATTATAATCGATGATCAAGATATGAATGTAATCATAAATAAAGAAAAATTTCCGGAATTCACTTTAAAACAGATACATTATTTATTTTTTCAGTGTAATCATTTAATGCAATAAAGCTTCTTACGTCATGTAAACTGTAATTAGATACTGTAGAATCTCGGTTCCCGAACAGAACTTAATTTCCGAATTAAGTACTCATCTGGGTATTGATAACGGATTGAATCAATTGGACATTAATTCTTATAATAGTTATATTCAATCAGTTATATAAAAACTAAATCTGTGCATTATAATCGATAACTTAGATATTAATCTAATAATAAATAAAGTAATGCTATATATAAAATGCATCATATTTATGTTTATTTTACACTTAAAACTGTAAATAAATTACAGTGTTTCATAAAAAGCGTATCGTTTTAATTTATGCAATCACATGACAATAAATAATAATTGTGTGTGTGTGTAAAGAGGCCTGTTATGGTGCGGAATTGCGTGTTTCGAAAACGACGTAATAAATATTGAAATCTGTCAATCAATAATTTTTAAACATTGGTGTTACTTTTTTACCCACGCAAACAACGATCGCCGTTTGCAATATATTCACCAGTTTATAACGGCCTACGTAATAATATTTTATTATTGTTGAAATTTGTTTTCGATTTTGTTTTTCTGAATTATTATGACGAGCAATTAAATTGCAATCATTTTCATAGTTATTTATAATAAATTTTATTCAGTTTATATATTATACAATAAATAAAAATCAAGCTAGAAAGTAACATTACTCTTGATCATTATTATTGCTATTTCCAAGTATTTTGTTTACAAGGAATCAGCAACAAAACAACAAAAAATTAATAAACATTAATTTCTTGTAGTATTTAAATTAAATCATAAAAAGTCTAAAATAATATATATTTATTCATTTAAAATTGGTTCTAAAAATAAATTAAGTTATTTGCTGAAGAGTGGAGTAAGCTGTTATATTTTAAATAAATAATAAAAAGATTGTAATTGAATATGAAACATGCCGAGTATCTTGGTTATTTATTAACGAAGTATCGACTTTGTCGTTAAATTTTTAATTAAAACAGGATTAATGTTTGAGTGCCTGAAAGGTTTCACGTTTCTTCTTATTTTCGTACTCCAGTATAGAGCGTGGAAGTGGATGGCGGATCCATTAATGTGTTTATAATGAAAGGACGGACGAAAGGAAAATCAAAGTTTCAATAGTGAATTATGATAATTACAGCAATCCGCAGCCCAGATTAAAGCGCCAGGAACACGTCGTTCGATACTTACAAGGAAAAACGACGACCGAACGAGTCCTTTTCCTTAAAAGCGGCCAATTAAAGTTCGCAGATTACTTTGGGTGCTTATTTGCAAACGCAGCGTGAATAATAATTAGGTTTCTTTACAAAATTTCGTCTTTTTCTCGTATGTACCTGAGGAAGTGAATGTTTTTGTCGGGACGAGAAACTTATTGATTTTGCGTTGGAAAAACCTTCGTTAAATTGGTTTCTTTCCTTGCAGCGCATTGCAAAACACCGTAATATAAAACTCGTAAAATCGCGGTTATAAACACGCCCGTATATATTATGGAGTTGTCAAAATGGCTTTCTGCAAGGTTATTTCCCCGATAGAATCCGGATAAATGGATTGATTCCGATATTTATTGAACAACTTTTCGGGCGTACTGGTTTTTTTACTCCTGAAATCTTATTACAGACCGCGATGCTCTTTAGAATTTCGTATATTGAATAGTTTGAAAATATATATTGGTTTCCAGCATTTTTTTTTCATAAAAATCTTATATAATTCTGTAACATAACATGTAAAAAAAGATGAATGAATAGAAGTAATTTATATTTTATGTGGATATATGCTGCAATTTATTGGAGAAGAAAGTAATTTCAGTTTTCACAAATAGACAATGTTCTGATTATTTTGAAAGAATTCTCATAATGGAACGATTTTTTTATTATGAAATGTATTGAATGTCACTTTGAGCTTAGAAGTAAGAAATATGTGTAATTTTATTATAAGTAAGGATATATATGAAGAGATATATGAAGTTTAGCATAAACAAGAGATTTTTCTCTCAAAGAAAATGTTTATATTTAGGTCTATAAATTTAGAATTACATAAAAATCAAAATATCTCAACATAAAATCGAAAATAACTAATATTTTTATATAGTTTATATAATGTTTGCATTATGAATTTATAACAGTTTATTTTTACATTTTAGTTAATCTATATTAAAATTAAAGCATTTAACGTTTAATATAGCATAGAAAGATCATTGGTCTATTTCTTTTTGAAGGAATAGTATTTTATTTATGTATTGTTGTAAATGTTATTATTGTTTGATACATTTGCATTTTTTATATACAATTTAATAACTAATTTTTATGTAAGACAAAAAATACTTATTAGTTAATCGAAGTAAAACAGTTAGTTAAATCAAGTTTTTAGGTTCGTGACTGCTCCGTCACTATCGTGAAACCACCTGTAAAGTTCTTAAACTCTATATTGAAATTCAATTGCCTGACAAGTGGACGATAGATCTTGTTTGATCAATTCATATGTAAGCTTATAAAGAGAATTTGCAAAATTATGATTATTTATATATATTATCGTAATAATAATATTTAAAGATTTAGTTCAATATCCCTTTGGTCATATTAATAAAGAGTATTATTATTATTAAAATTTAAAAACCCATTATATTATTTTTTTAAATTAATCAAATATACTAACTTCATTTCAATAGAGTTAAATATTGATTGACTTATTTGAATCACTTGTGTTTCAGGCGTACTTTATTCTGCAGCAGAACGTTGCGTATTTTAAAGTGCAGTGGTTTACGACCTTAATCCGTTTCTGATTTTTGGACTAATACCGAATAGGAGGTACCAAACCAACCTTTCCATAAGAAATAATATATAAATAATTAATTAATATGCGTTCTCATAATGAAATCAAACTCTCAAACTAATACTAAAGCAACTTCTATTGAAAATCTATCCAAACAACTTTGAGTCTGTCTACTCAGCAGGGTGTCTCTAAAGTGTGACATTGCCTAATTTTATAATATAATAACATTGTATAAAAGCCGCATATCATTTAATAAAATCGTATACCGAACTAAAGTTATACCAAGTAAAATTTGTTTTGTCCAAGCAAGGTATTCTGAATTACACGTACTCTAAAACTGACGTATACAGAGGTATCAGTGTATGTTGATTGCAAATAAAATTGACTATTTATCGTTTAGACTACACCGGTCTTGGCTTGTTTGTCACAGGGCATAGCTATCGAAAATATTAATAGTCATCACTCGTCTTCAACTTTTTATTTCCCAAATGTAGATATATAAAAGTATTTTTACTTTAAGTTATAAAAATTATAGCGTTGACTACAGATTGGATCTTATTTATTTGGGTTTTCCATCTTTATATAGAATATTCCCTATTGGAATATAAACAATCACGTAACAGATTATTAATTATCGTTAATTTAAACATCTCGAAAGTATTTATATTCTTCAAATATATGGATTTGTTATATAAGCTTTAACATATTAATTAACTATATTGAACTGGATCTAAAAACTTAAACCTTTAGAAAGTTAGTGGTAATAATGATTCGCTTTACGCGTGATCCAGGATTAGTAAATGAACCTATAACATTTGAAATATAATCCTATTTTCGGGAGAGGCATCTGCAGTCTGTAGGGTGTAACGGAATACTGGAAGCCCTAACTTAACCATGGCCTTTGCTTAATAATCCGTGAAGGTAAATTATTCTTCGGCCTCGGGCCCATCCTTCTAAAATCCAACACCGCACGCATAAAATGTAATCGGTCAGGTAACATTACACCGTTTCGGTCGAATTAATGATTACATAATGGTCAAGGTAACATTTATTATGTTTTGTAGTAATAATACAAACTTTATATCATATATATGTAGGATTTAGGCATTTTTGTGAAAAATGTAGAGAAAATATTAATTTACAATTAATAATTCTGTACTTTTTCTATGTAGATTATGATATATTTTATATTATTTTAAATTAAATTATATAATTATAGCCAAAATAAATTAGGTAATGTTACGTAATGTTTATTTAATATACCACATATTGATATAACAACATTACACTGAAGTTACAGGCTAGCAATATTAAATAATGCGATCGTATTGGTGATATCGTTCAACACGACATGTTATTAAAATAGGAGATAGTTGTTGATGATAGGAGTTTAATTAAGGAAAATTCCGTACGCATTATTAACTACACAAACACATTTTTCAAACGTAAATGACTATACTATAGATTAGTTGAATCTGCTTTGATGTTTTAGTTTAATTAAAACATTCTGTTCATGTTCTATCACAATTTTCACAAAATATTATTAAACGTTTCCAATAATATATTTTTTATATACAAAATAATATTAGAAAATGCAATTATATATCGTGTGACTTGCGTTTGATCATTTACATTTACAATCTGTTCATTCGGACATCCAGAAATCACCCATCATGCAGTCATTTACTTAGAACCATTGCCCATTGACAAATAATCCTTGATAATTGTTAGAATCACTAAATCATGTGTTGTATATTTTATCGGCTATCGGGGATAAAACCCGAGCCTCCCCGGTCTGACTTATAGCCTGATGATGTAATTAATATGAAAAAAAATCAATCACCTCATTAACATTTATTTTGTATAATACACCATTCTTTGTTGAAACTAAAACAATTTATACAATTTTATCGTTTTATGTTTTGGGTTATCAATGTAACAAATATGGAATAACAAGTAACATGTATATTTTTATTTGTCATTATTATTTTTTAATTCGAAAGCTCTCTGTTTAATATTGAATAGAACTATATCAATTTTGCTTGGATGTAATTGTGAAGTTTGTTGCTTTCTTTAATAAAAAAATGCAAGAAAACAAATTCCATTGTTGTAAATTTTCTTTCATTTTCAGTAAATTTGACAGTTCTATTTGAATTATTATTTTTAATTTATATTATAACAGTGAACAAATTAATAAAACATTTGTATATATAGAAGAATAAAAGAAATCACAATTATTACCACCGCTTCAAAGGGCTATAGACCATAGGTCTTTCTGCCCTTAATGCAATTTTATTTTGATATAGTTCCGTGAGAACTTAGAATGTTCTATAGTTTCACCTATGTTTACTATATTCAGTTATTCAGAAATACAATTATATATTATTATTACATATTGTATTTTGATTTTGCTCGTATTTATTTTTTTTATCTTTCGAAAACACTTCGTATATCACATTTAAAATATATAAATTTTATCATTCAAAAATCAATTGTTGTAATAAAATAGAGATGATAACATTAACATCAAAATTGAACTATAGTATTTAAATTGGATAACTGACTAAATTGAGGATAACACAGAAAAAAAAATGGGTAGAACCTGTGAATAAATATCCTGTTTCACCAGTTGAAACGATTCAATAAATTGACTTAACTTTCATTGTGACTGGGAATAACCATAAAGGATAACAAACATGTTCGTATAGCTGCGCATGTTCCATTAATGTTTTCCGCTCGATATGTATGGCAATACACGCAGTCCATCGCAACAGGGAGATCATATCCTTTTTTGTAGCATCTCATAATAATTAATGTAGTCAAGATGCTACCGAAATTGCGAATTGAAATTCTTTCCAAACTTATTTACTATTAGAAGAAAAGAAAGTTTTCCGTAAGAAGGAAACTAATTCCAGAGTATTGTTTATTTATGTGTTGAAATTTGTTTGCTGAAGAGTGAGAACGGACGTGACTGGAGAGAAGGAAAAGTTGCGAAGACTGTTCCTTTAATAATGGACTGGATGTGTAGAAAACCGCGACCGGCCGCAGCCGTTGAATGTTTCATTTTGGGAAACGTTTTAGGGGAAACTGTCTCTGCATCCCGAATTCCGGGGCGTCACGTCGCCGAAAGGAGTCGGACGTCTCTTACGTAATTTATAATATACACATCCTATTTTTGAGCGTCCTCTCGACGACCAGGCACTAAATAATAAGAGGAAACTTTGATTATATTCCAACACAATTAACTTCATGTTTAGCCAGAGTTATATCGGGGAAATTGAGGTTGCGGTCAAAACAAATACGTCGTCGTGGGAATTCAGCTAAATTGCTAATTCAGTTGATCTCTACCATATATTTTATAAAAGTCAAATCGTTTTTATCACTATTTTCCTTAATAACGTTTTTATGCAAACAATTATTCATATATTTTATCCGTCATTTACAATTTATTTTTAATTTAAATAACGATTGTCAATACTTTTTATTATTAAGTAATATTTATATTATTGAATATTAGTTATCCTAAACATCACTAAATTACTATTTATTCTATACTTTATGTACTTATTACATATCATATTTAACATCGTTTGAAAATAATTAACTTATGTAATGGTTATATTATTGAATACCAGTTATTCTATACAACATATAGTTATTTTTTGAAATAAATAAAACATTCAAACACATGCACACACATATATGGTTCTAAATTGACAAAATAATATAAAAAAGACAACTCGAAATAACTATAATAAATTCAATATTAAATAGTAAAGACATTAATCTGAACAAAGTGCGAAACTATTTTATTTTATTAGCTAATGAAGTAAATGAAAATGTTGGTCATTTTGTTAATATGTAAATAATAGTTGTATGGAATTGTTGTATTTTTTTTTGTTATGTGCATAATTCTAATATTTATTTTAAAATTGAATTAGATCAATTTTTGTATTATAACCTGTGTACATAAGGATGTCGAGAATTCGATACAGTCGGGAATTTGATATAGTCGGGATAACGGATATTGACAAAATGGATGTCGGGAATTCGACACAGTCGGGCATTTGATATAATCGGGATAATGGATGTTAGGAACTCGATAGTCGGGATAACGAATGTCGGGAATTCGAGCGTCGGTAATTTGAATGTTTCATTTTGGGAAACAAGGAACTATTAACTAATGAAGCCGATCCCAAATATAATTTAAGTAAAAATATCAACAAAAGTAAAGAATCAAACACTTTTTTAACAGATTTATTTTATAATTGATTGATCTGAAGATTAGGTAAATTTTGGTCAATAGTCCTTGGCAACCATTGATTTTTACTTATTTCTTTGTTTTTATTGTATGTTATTTTTTATACCTGTTTATGTGACTATTATAATTATAATTAGATTGTGTAAAATTTATAAGTTAAAGAAATTCATAATGGACAAATAGCTTGATAAAAATGAGATCTTATCCCATAATAAATTTAAGATGAAATCTTGACAGAAAAATGGTTACATAAAAGCTCTATCAGAAACAATTAATCTAAATGAATACGTATCAGATTCGCAAAAAGCAAAATAGCATTACCCTAAAAAGTTATATAGGAAAATATAGCAGTTAATGGACGGAAAAAGGATGGGATTAAATCTAGATGAGAGATTATGTTGGTCATAGCGATTGAAGCTTCAGTGTATCTACTGATTAGTTTTTCGTTTATTATGCAATAATTTATGAAACGTATTGTTGTCGATCTATGCAATCTATACTATCATATACGCTCTATTTATAATATCAAAATTATATAATATATAGATATTTTACTTAAGTTTAAAAAGCTGTTCTATGTATCGCTTTGTGCTAGAAATTTAAAAACATATACTGATTATATCTGTCTCTTGATTTAAAACGTGAATCCTAAATTATAATAAATGATTAAAATCAGATAATTTCGAACACATTTGAGATAAATTTAAGAGAAAGGGAGAGGTATCTATCGTGGACTAGATCAATTTTGGGTTTGGAATAGAGGAGAACATTCGTAGGGTAATGGAGCAGGTTTTTTGGAAGGCGGATCCTGGTGAGGATGCGAAAGATGGAACGCTCGGATACGGAGAGACTTTTCAGAACAGGATTCCGGAATTGGGTGAGAAGGGTAAAACCATATTCGAGGATTGGACAGCGGATGGATTTATAGATGAATGTTTTACATTTGATGGATATTTCAGAACTACAGCATGTTAGGTGATCTGAAGTGAAGGCATTTTGTCTTTATATTGGGTTTGAGTTCTTTTGAATAGTAGTTAAGGTTAAGTGGATCTAGCAGGATTCCTAGGTATTTCACGGAGGGCGACTGGAAAATGGAAAGGTTACTAAAAGCAACATGGGGAGAGGAAGATGTAATAACTGTACAATTTAATAAACAAAACAAAAAATAGAATTTTCTTCACAAAAATGATTAACAATAATTTAATAATTTACTACAGCTAAAAATATTTTACATTACCATAGTATATTTATGTATAATTAGCATGTATTAGTAATATACACAATTCACCGTTTTCCATAATACTAAATGCAGAAACTGTGCTGAACTGTTACTGAAATAACACAGAATATATTATTAATTCCATCGGCGAGCAGAAAATACGGCATCCGTTAATTAGCATATATTAAAATCAAAATTGCAGCTGCAATAGCATTGTTTAATATGAGAATCCATTGTAAATGGGGAATCTGCGTTTAATTGCAGCCACTGCAGTCCAATTTTGTGCAAATACGGAAAGCCGGTGGTTTTAAACAAATACTCATGCTGCTCAAAGGCATTCGTATTTGAACGTTCCGCATTAAATCTAATAGATTTTTCATTTATTTTATAAAATATGTAATTATATTAAATTATTGAGTTAAATTTTCAGTATGAAGTAATAAAAATAATATTTTATTTTGTAAAAAATAAGTTTGTGACTGTGTTCTCGTTAAATTTGAATTGATTTTAATTGAGATTTTTTCCACAAATTAATGTTAATCTCATATGCATTTGATTTTCTCTATGAGCTGTAAAAAATAGTAATAATATTTCTCAATCTCCTCACAATTATATAGGTAGTAGACTAAAACCCAGCCAATACAACTTTTCCTTTCGGACCAAAATGCTTATATATATTAATAATTCGCTGATTATTTTAAATTAAATATATTTAAACAACATTATAAATAATTGGAATAACTGTATAATTTAAGATTAATTAGTACTATATATTCTACGTTAACTAAGTATCCAACAAATTGTTTAAAATTTATATTTATTAGACAAATTAAGGAGGTTAGAGAAAAGTATTGTAATACACTACATTTTCATACTTAATACGAAATGTAATATTCCGAAGAACATTCAATTTATAAAGATGTGTTTATTTCGTATATACTTTTACTAGAATAATAACTACTTTCAATTATCAGGTTAATCGCGTAATGAAATTGTTACAATACAAAATTTGCTATCATAAATATAGTATCAGTTTGGTCAATATAAAGATACATAAGTATTTAATCAATATTCAGAATATGTTCCATCTTGAATAGCACTTTTGGAACAAGGGGGTTCCCTTGAGCCCTTTGTTTGAGAATTCAAAAGGGATGGTCCGATTGTTCAACTATTTTCTGGGTAAATAAACCGATCCCAAACACTGCCTTTCGTCTGGCCTAACTGTTGGGCGGAGCTGCATAGTATTAGACGTTTGCTAATTAGAAACGATAACGGATGACCTCCGAAGGGAGAACATACATAGACAAGAGTCTACAAGCCCCAAAAACATATTAAACCTACCGCCCAGAAATTCGGGTGCTCTCGGCCATTATTAATTAAATCCAAGTGGATAGTGAGACGTATTTCCAGCATCTCTATGCATGTGCTAAAGACAGATCAAATGATGAAATTGCTATGGAATCGTCTTATTAATAAAATATCAAAGATCATATGCCAAAGCATTGAGATGAACACATGAATAATGTATGTATGTATAGTGCATGGTATGACCACAATCCTGGTTATTATCGACCAGTGTGTAGCAATCTCGTGCAAATTATCTCCGTTAAATGCCATTATTATTATAGTGGTTAAACTATAGAAAGTGACATCTAGTACATGAGTAAATGTTCTAGACCAAGTCAGAATAGAGTTAATTAACGTTAAAGCATACATAAATTGTTTTAAGTCATTAAAATGATATTTGCATATTTAGGAAATTTTGGACAAAAATGTCTGTAATTATCAATATTTTTAAATATTGCATATTCAAATTAATTATTGCTTTTATTTAATTGAAATAATTTATTAAATCTACGAAAGTCTTCGATTTATATAACAAATATTTATTTTATTTAGTTCTTTATTTATATTATTAATTATTTTTATTACAACAGTGAACAAAATAATACAACATTCATATAAACAAGAAAAAGAAAACACATTCACTACTATTGCTGCAAAGGGCTATCGACCATAGGTCTTTCTTCCCGTCTTTATATAAATATTTAAATATACATTCGTTGAAGAAGCTGACTAATCCTTTTCTCGTTTTAATACAGAGTTTCTTACTGTGTCACTGTTTGCTTTCTAGACTTGAAGGAGCGCATAAACCAGAATTAAGCCCGCCTTTCTTCTGTAGGCTGTTTGGAAATAATTTACTTCACTAGTTTAATTCCAACTTCCGTTGAGATTTAATCCGGTTTTGCTTATGTTTCTTCAAAAGACATTCTAATGAGCTGCAGAGTTTACAGAGTAAACATTATAAATAATAATAATAATATTTATTATAAGAAATTAAAAAAATAAATAAAACAGGTATCTCCATTATAAATAATTAACCTAAATAAAAGATTTTCAGACTTCAGTTAAAAGTTCTTAATATATTGACATAATAAATTTTGCACAAAAATAGAACGTTTTTATTTGTAATTATATATGTTAATTGTGTCTGTGTACTTTAATATGTGAACTTAGAGTAATCACATTACATACATACTTTCAACGTAAATTCGATAATTACATAATTAATCTCTAATAACGTACATATATCCATACGAACATACATTTATGTAACTTATGATGTTATGCATGAAATATTAATATTGTCATTTGATTTTGTGTATATACCGAAACTTCATTTTCTTTTATAAAAAGCTTATTTTAGAAAAAAAATCTATTGAGTACAAAATTATAACAAACTTGTATACATTCATTCGGACTAAAATGCGTTAATTTAGATATTAAATTTAAGATATATTCATTTAGCGTACTGTTATGTTTATACGCTTTTTGTACGATACATTGAGCATTTATAGTATATTATATTGAAATAGGTTGAATGAATCGATAACAATTTATCAAATGGTGCGAATAATGGAAGTTTGCAAAAAGACATCGAGGAGAGTAGTAGATCTCAAAGGGTTTAACATGTCAAAACTCTAACAAAGAATTCCATTATTTACGACTTAATCCTATATTCCGGGCTTATATGATTCTTTTTATTTGCGATGGAACAAACAAAAATGGACAGGACGTTTATTGTTTTGTCAAGTTGGAGACGCAGGAGAATGAAAAAATGTAAAATAAAAATAAAATAAAAGCGAACGAGTAATGTGGATGAAAGTTTTTATTTGATGTCACATGAAGTATTCAGGGCGACGTTTCGCACGGTTGCTGCAGTAGACGTTGCTGCTTTTCTACTTAAGGGCTGTGCGAATTTCCCCCCTTTGCACTCGCAATATCTGCAACAAAAACACCCAACAGCAGAGGATGGTCTAAGAAATTACAGGCTTACGCGTTCAGAATGCCTTTATACATTATAGCATATGGAGATAGAGCGGAAGAGGTGTCAACGCCTTCGGGTATCTTGCGGCTACGTTCTATAGGTTTCAGGTGTCAAAACATTCCGACATTGCAATATACTGAAAATTCCAGTCTAGAAAATAATATGTAATGAAATATTCCGGAAACAATAATCAACGTGTATATACAACCAAATTAGAACAATAGTAAAGCTCCATGAACATATTTTGAATTGAATAGAACTATACAATATTTTGAAATAAATTTATAATTATTGATATTTGACTTATTCATTATTGATAATATTACACCAAAGCCACCATTTTTAACATTGATTATTTTTATTTTATTGCCTTTATTATGATTATTTAGACTTAAAATGTAAATTAACTATATGAGAATAATCTACATTTTATGTAACACTACACAAATCTTTAATTTAACTTTAACATAAATCAAACTAGCAATTCTTACATTTATTTACAAAATATCATTTCTTTAGGTAATATATGCAAAAAATAATTATATTTAATTTTGGAGTGCAAGATCTTGGTACATCGCCCTTTTTATTTTCTTATGATTTGATTGATTACTTTAAGGGCCCCCGGTTATCAATCTTCAGGGACTCTGGACTTCTACTGTTCAAGGGTCTTCGATAAACATTATTTGGACGCACTTGACTCATTCTGTTTGGGTCGCTCTACTAATACAAAGTCCTTCATTTAGCTAATACCATTTGGGGCCCTCGATTAACTCAATTTAAGTTCATCGCCTAAACCTCGGTGATGGCCATCTACTAACTACTGTTTTGGGGGCCCTCGAATAATATTATTTACGTACCAATTAATGTTTTGATGTTTAATTAAATAACTATTATTATTTTGTGTTTTAAATAAATGAAATGAAAACTTATTATTACTATTATTTATTTTTATTGTATCAGTGAACAAAAATAATAAATAGGTCTTTCTGCCCGAAATCTTATGATTATGTAAGTGAAGAGATTCAATTTATTTAAATTAGATATGTGAGCTATGCATATGGTATTATTGTCATGAAAATATGTTTGCATTGTCAGATTTTGCATTTGTGAACCTCAGATCTCGGTGGGAAGACGAAGTAGTGCTTAGGGAATTGGCGAAATCGAATTTCAACACATCACTTTTAGAAATAGCCAACTACCTCGGATTATTGCTGACATAACAAACGTTTCCAATATGTTCCCTGAAACCCCCTGCTGTGCGATCTGAAAGCAAAATACAAAAATTGACAGAACTGAGCAGTAATATTATTATTTATAAAATGTGATACCAGATTTGTCATTAACTCTATTATAAGCATAATAAAAGTAAGTGAAAATATTTTTCAATTAATACTTTAATCTTTCTTTACATTTAGTTCAGATATAAATAAATATACAGGGGGGACCAAGGTTGGTTGTCACAAATATTAAACTTTATAAATACTATCTTATTAAATTTTGATTACTCCATTCGAAATACTTGTATTTAAAAATATGTATATTTCCATTTATATAAAAATACAGTTTATTGTTATGAATAATTTGTGAACTTTATATTAACCCTCGTTTTTCATTGATTATCAAATGGAAGGAATATCTATTGAAAATATAAATATATAACATTAACTAAAAAATGTAAGATATTTCAGCATAAAAGACAATACACCCATATTTTTATAAGAATTCAATTTAAGTACGGATTGTATGGATTGAACACTGAACGCGTTTGCATGTGAGATAGTGTGCTCTGAGTAAAATATAGAAAAAGTGGTGCTGGTGAGGATATTTATTGGTATTGACTTAAGAAAACATTAGTACAGGATAAATAGAGAAAAATTATATTAACGCTGGTAGTGAAGTGGTCACTGCTGGCGGAAAACTATTGAAAATGCCGAGAGTGGAGATGTCGTCGGACGATGAAGAATTCATCGTACCTGGCGATAAGAGAAAACGTCCAAAACACAGTGCAAAATGTAGCAGAAGTATTGAGGCGGGTTCGAGTAGCGAAGGAGGAATCATCCTGGCGCAATTATCAAAGAGTGGGAAGAGAGCAAGAGAAAAATAAATTTAATGGAAGACAATATTATTCAATTGCAAAAAAGTAAAACAACTACACACGATAAAAATGAACAAGGTACACCTCAACATCAAACACAACAGAAACAACAAGAATAACAGAAGGTGCTACCAGAATAAAACTAATAACAGAGTACAACAAATGCGAAAAAAATGAAGATGACGAAATAATTAACATAAACATAGGTTTCTTAATAAAAACAAATCGTGATAGGAAAATTGAACTAGAAAATTTAATTAAAAAAATAATTATAAATAACTACTCCCTAGGGATGGGACGAAGGAATGTGCATACAGAACAGGAACAACAACTATCATACTCTTAGTAACACTGACGGCAAGAGGTATTCAACACAGATTTTGTAAGATAATCATAGAATCATAAGAGTTATAATGTGAAGGTTAGAGTATTATGAACGAATTATAGAAGAAGGGTTGTTTTACTACCATAACAGATACTATGCAATACCCAGCAAGCCGCCTGAACCTACTCGCGTCCCCTGCAGTAGATGTGAGAATTTTTATCACGCTGCAGCGGATTCCAAAAATTACATCAAATGCAAGACAGGTTTAAGAAGAAAATTAAAGAATGGTATAAAAAATAGAACAAATAAATACAAGAAGCTCACTCGCAATACCAGCACATGGAAACCCATCGACTGCAGCAGAGGAGCATGAATACTTAATAATTGTATATGTAAATATCTAGATATAAATAACATAAATAAATATAAATTTTAAAAAATATCAATGCGATTTGAAGTGTTATCAACTTTAACTTTTCTGTATAACATTAAAATTATTTTTTCAAAAACTTATAACCTAGCCATTTGGCCTTTGATTATCAACCCCATATGAAAACATACATTTTTTTCAAATGGAGACATGAACTTTGTGATAATCAGCTCATGTGACAACCTACCCCAGTTTTCTCTTATATTCTTATATATGTGAGTTAACTATAAAAACTAGAAGAGTATAATTCATTACACAATTTGGTTCATCGATTTGATGACTGTACTAATGAATATTGATTTATTTTATACAAAACGTATTTTTCCATTAAGATAAGGTTTTTAATTTAAAGAAGATGAAGATAATACATTTAAAAAAAAATGTAACGAGTTTCTGATGTCACCGCGTATTACGAAAGTTTATCTTAAACGAAAATGCTATAAGACTGTTTCGACTGAATTTATATAACGTTTATTATTTTTCATGAGCAGTGAAACTATTAAGTCCGTGGCGTTTAACGTTTACGATGCGGCGGAGTGAAAATGCAATTATTATTATGTCCAACCGGTCCCCCGTTAATCCATTTCCCGTCCACTAATTTTATTTAAGCTAAATATAATCCTCATACACTCCCATCTGCCACTTTTCTGTTTCAAACGCTATATTTATTAAAACCTAAGTGAAATATAAACTCCCTACGTGTCCAACCTAATTACGAAGCGCGAGAACGAATTCAGCACGCGATAAATGTATTTAACGAGAGTGGATTAAACTACAACCCACCAAAACTATATTCTCTTTCACACAAATTGTTCACATTTAATGAATCCAGTTTTCACATCAGGAAGCTCATACAGCTTTTAAAATGAAAAATACATATATATATAT